>PVJI01010855.1:37486-58650 GCA_004026765.1 Micronycteris hirsuta | reverse complement strand
GAACCAGAGGGTCCTGGTTCGATTCCCAGTCGGGGCACATGCCTGGGTTGCAGGCCAGGTCCCCAGTGAGGGCCATGTGAGAGGCAACCGTACATTGCTCTTTCTCCCTCCCTTCTCCACTCTCTGAAAATAAATAAATAAAATCTTAAAAAAAAAAAAAAAGAAATCTTAATTGTTTAGTTGATGCCATTTCAAATGTTAAATAGCCACATCTGACTAGTAGCCCTACTGTAGCATGCATTGTAGCACTAGACTTTTAAAAATCAAGTATGCATGTTAAAATTTTAGGAATAACAAGTAAAGACTACCAGTAGAATGTATAACTTTCAAACCCAGTAGAAGGAGGTAAAGGCAAAACATAAGAAAAACATAATACTTAATGATTCAACATAATAAAGAAAGGGAGGAAAAACTTATAAATTATAAATAGAAACACACAAAAAGGTAAAAATACGTATAAATATAAAAGTAGTCATAGTAAATGTAAATAGGTTAAGCTCACATGTCAAAAGACAGAGTATTTAGTTTGATTAGAAAAATAGTATTATAACTGTTTGCCAGGATATTTAAACCATAAGAACACAGAAATATTGAAAATTATATACCAGCCAAATAGTAACTAAAAAAATTGTTGTAGTAATATTAAGATAAGATAGACTAAGGGAAAGGCTTTACTGAGGATAATTATTATTACAAGACAATAAAAGGAACAATTTCTAGAGATACAAAAGTCTTGAACCTATAAACACCTAATAACAAAGCCTAAAAGGGAGAAAACAAGCAAATAGAAACCTGTGACATAACAAGGAAAATTTGACAAATTCACAACCTTAGTGGAAGTTTATGACAACACTCTCAGAAACTGATAAACAAGTAGAATAACAAAAAATTAGTAGAGTGGTAAAGAAAGATTTTGAATAACAAGATAAGTAACTGATATAATAGACCTACATAGAAGCCTTTACTCATGGAATATTTATAGAAATTGAGCAAGTACCACTTCACAAAAGTTTTGAGAAATAAACACCAAAGAATAAACATTATTTAAAGTTCTTTAACCTCAATGTAATAAAATTTGATATCAATAATAAAAAAGATAGCTAAAGATAAAGGACAGATATCTGAACACTGAAAAACAAATTGTTAATTTATGTGTCAAAGGAGATATTAGAATGAAAATTTAAAAATGCTTAGAAGTGAATGCAACACAAACAACACATTTCAAGACTTATATGTAGCTAACATAGCACCTAAAAGGAAATTTGTGACTTTAAATGTGTATATTAGAAAATAAAAAGGTTGAAAATTAACTAAGGATCAACAAAAGACATTTAAAAAAGGTGGCATGTGATGACAGTCTTTTTTTAATTCCAAGTTAGCTTTGAGAGGGATTGAAAAATGTGTTCTCCAGGCTCTACACAATTTCTAACTGAGAGAAAAAAGCCAGTCTTAATAGGCTATATATGGTATGATTCTATTTATACAACATCCTAAAAATGACAAGATTGTATACATGGAAAACAGATTAGTGGTTGACATAGGTTAGGGAAAAAGGGGTCAAGATGTATGTGATTATAAAGGGATAGCATGAGGAAGTCTTTGTGGTGATGAAATAATTCTGTACAGGAAACTATGGTGGCTACAGGAATCTATGCATGTAATAAAGCATAGAATAATACACTTTGTGCTGATGTCGATTTTCTAGTTTTGATATTACACTATAGTTACTTAAGACGTAGTCACTGGGGGAAACTGGGTAAAGGGTACCACTTTGTGCCATTATTGCAATTTCCTGTGAATCTATAATAATTTCAAAATAAAAAGTTAGAAACATAGAACACAAAATGGTGAACACTCACTGATAGCAACTATACACATCCCTGATCTGTCATGTGTACATATAGAAAAGTCTTCTTAGGATGCTGAAACTGTGCTAATGTATATTATTCTTACACTTTTAAAGGTTTCTCTAAAACATAAAAAGGCAAAATGTGCATGATAATTAATGTGTATAAAATTAAATAAAATTATTTGAGTAAAACTAAATTTTTGACTTTAAAACTGTAAAATAAAGGTGGGAAAAGATGGTGACCAAGTAGGTGGAAGCTGAGTTCACTTGCTCTCGCACCCAGGTTGGATTTGCAGCTTGGATTCGTTGCTGATCTGCCAACAAATAAACTGAACGCTCAAGGGAATCTTAGCCGATATGAAGTTTGGAAGCCAAGAAGAACAGAAGACACTTCATAATGGGCAGTAAAGAGAATTTATAGGTAGAAGAGGAAATATTCCATGTGTGGTGTCTGCAGCCGTGGAGTCTGGTCAGAGGTCACAGCTTCGTGGCTTCCTCTCCTCTGCGGGAAGAGAAATCCTAGACCTGGGCTGGGAATGACTTAAATACAAAAATTCACGGAGATTCAGGCACACACACACACACACACACACACAGAGGCAGCAGCACACTCATAGATGCAGTGGAGAACGACAACTGGAAGAGTGCCAGAGAGAAAGAGGAATTCTATCTGCACTTGGGTCGAGTAGAGGCAGGCCACAGCCAGCCGGGACTGTAAGAGACTTTTGGCTTTTTGTAGAGGGGCTGTGTGTAGAAAACCAGACAGTGACTCAGTATTGCAGTGGCTGTGCCCAGAAAGACTTTTCAGAAGGGAATCTGAAGCATGCTGGGCAGGGACCCTGTGCACAGCTGCCCTGCCAGCAAAAGGAAAAGATAAAGAGCACGGTTTGCTTCCATTGCCTACAGCTGGGCAGAGAAAACAGAAAGGTGCATCGCAAGGGGATTTCTTGGCCCCAGCCTGGCACAGCCAGCAGGCTGGAGGCTGTGCAGAGAAGAGAGCTGGGGACTGTGTCTGCCACGAGGGCAGTGGGCTGGGAACTGGACAGGCAAGAACTGAGCACTTGGGATTATTTACAGCCAGTCAGCTCCCTTCCCTACCTGGCAGAAATCAAACCTCTGGGAAGGGAAGGACTCACCCAGCCCCACCTCCTACAGGATTGCAAGCACCACCCCACCTCATCCAACTGAGAAGCTCTTCCAAACAGGCAAGGCAGGCTCAAGAACACCCTGCAGGGTGCATATCTGCAAGAGAAAGACAGAAAGAGAAAAGCCTAAAAGGCCAATTTTGAACTTCTCTTAGGGAGACAAAATACACTGGTTACTAGGTCCCTTTTCCACTGAGGTGAGCAAGGCAGGGACATCAGAAATTGCTGCAGCAAAGGGGAATCAGGGCCAAGCTCAGCCTCAGCTTACACACAGAGCTGCCATCAGCACAAAGCAGGATTAAGCTGACCCTCTTATAGAGATTGGCACCGCCCTTGAAATGGACATCTGGTTCATCAGAAACTACACATATTGGAAATAAGCTGGGACAGACCAAGATGGGTGGTGCAGGGGCAGGGGGGACATATCCACAATTTTTCCAGAAGACTGAACACTGCCTCCCAGGGGAGATACAGGGGTCCTACCTTCCAATCACAACAGAAGATCCCCCTAGAGGCAGGTGAAGATGATAGGGGTGGTGCTGCCAGAAGTTGGACGACCCACCTTGGGACCTTGAGCTGATAAAAAGCCAGAAGCTGATCCAGAAAGAGAAGAAAGAAGGCAAACACCAAACTACTGAGTTGAATTCCACCTTGTTGTTCTTCAGAATTTGTGTTATATTGTTTCTTTCTTTCACATAGCCTTTTAATATTTCTTTTTTTTTGCTTCAATTGTATTCCAACTAATTCCCTATTCTGTCTTTTAAAATTATTTTTATTTAGATTTTTATATATTTTATTTTATTTTTATTTAACAATTCACATTGTACCCTTACCTTGTCTTACTCCATTTTGCCTTCTTCCTGCCCTTTCTTACTTTCATTGTAAATTTAATTTTTCCCCATTCTGTGCCTTGTTCCTATTCCTTACTCTTAATATTTCTCTTCCTCTAGCCTCTCAGAATCATCCTTCCTCTATTTAGCTCTCATTCTTTTTCCCCTTCTTGTAATATTCTTATTTTCTTTCCACCTTCATAAATTGTTGCTTGTTTGGCATGGATGTTACACTTACTGTTGTACTTCTTTAGTTGTATTCCTATTTGTTCACCGTTTCTTTTTTTTTATTTCAAATCTTACAGGTTATTCTCCCCCTGGCTTACTTCATTTTGTCGTCCTCCTTCCCTTGCTTACTTGAGTTTGGAATTCTATTTTTTCTCTTTCTTAGCCTGGATTATATTTCTTATTCTTATTATTTCTCCTTTCTCTTTCATCTCAAAATCATTTTTTATTTACTGTAGATATCTCACACTCTCTTTCTTTTTTCATATAATATTCTTATTCTCTTTTCACTTTTATTAATCTTTGCTCAGCTGTCATTGTTATTGACCCTGCTGTAGTTTTTCTGCACTTTTATTCCCTTTGGTTCACTATTTTTTAAATTTCATTTCAAACCTCATATTATGCTCTTCCTCTTTCTTACTCCATTTTTCCATTGCCCTTCCCTGTTTTACTTACATTTAAAATTTTATTTTCTCCCTTTCTTTGCCTTGTTTCTATTCCTTACTCTTATCTGTGTCCTCCCTCTTCCCACTCAAAATCATTTCTTTCTCCTTTAGTCATCTCATATTCCCTTTTCCCTATCTTTAATATTCTTAATCTTTCTCCACCTTTGGAAATAAGCTGGGACACCTTTATTAATCTTTGCTCAATTGTTGCTGTAATTGATGATGTGGTAGGGGGGTATTTTTACTGACATGGGTTTGGTTTTCTGGGTAATATTGCTTTGTTAACCAGCACCTGTACAACAGCATAGAGGATGTGGCAGGGTTGTGACTCCCAGTCAGCCAGCTCGAGGGGAGAACCCACCAATGAATGAGCCATCAATAATCAAAACCCAAGCACAAGAGAGCCTACATAAACTGAATAAAGGGAAACCCTAGAGCTACAGATCAGGAGATCAAAGAGACTGCACCACTGAGTCACATAGAACTCCTACAACAGAAGCCTTCCCTACAAAGACAAGCAGGCAAAGCAGAGAAACCTGAGATGCAGAAACAAACAAAAGGAGTCGCCTAAAATGGGGAGACAAAGAAAGAAACTCCAATCAAAAGGGAAGAAGAAATCCCCAGAAAAAGAGATAAATGAAATTGAGGAAGCAATCTATCAGACATAGAATTCAAAATAATGGTTATAAGGATACTCAAGGAACTCAGGACTACAAGGAACTTTATGGGAACTATAAGGAACTACGGCAGCATGGAGAAGGACATCAAAAGTATGAATAAAAACCAGGAGGAAATCAAGAATACAATTTCTGAAATGAAAAGTACACTAGAAAGGATTAAAACCAGGCTAGATAAAGCAGAGGACTAAATCAGCCAGCTGGAAGACAAGGTAGAAAGAAATACCCTGTCAGAGCAATAAGATGAAAAAAGACTGAAAAAGAATGAGAATAGTTTAAGGGAGCTTCAGGACAACATGAAATGTAACAACATTCACATCATAGGAGTATCAGAGGAAGAGGGCTGATCCTAGATGGCTTCAGAGTAGCTGGAAGCTCTGTCCACTTGCTCCCAGACATGGACCAGTCTGACAGCTAAACCACAGAGAAAGCAACTCGAAAATCCAGTTGAGAGCGAGTGAGAGTGTGTGTGAGTGAGCGTTATGCGGATGAGTGTGCAGGGCATGTGTGTGAGTGGGAAAAAACCTATGCCCCTTCAGGGCACTCAGAAGCAGGTGGCTCTGGCTCATCTAGGTGAGTAGCTGCTGCCACCACTGCACAGCTCGGCACTTCTGGCTGTGCGGATTTTGAGTGGGAGCCATTTTGAGGATTTTAAAATATACTGCTTCGGAAGAAGCCTACAGAGTGCCCACACCTCAATGCCCAGATGTGTCTCTGTGCCCTCTGCCTTGGGCAGGGCTGCATACCCTGCTGCTGCCAGGAGCCAGGATCTGAGGACTGCAGTACTTACTGGGGAGGAGCTCTCACCTCCCTGACCCTTGATGCCACAAAAGGGGCAGAATCGGACTGAGGAGGCTGTAGATCAGCTCAGGAGCCAGGAGCTCTGGAGAGAGATGGCCACAGAAACAGCATGGCTGGAGCAGACCCACCTGAGGGTGAATACCACTGGGGGAGCAGCGAGAGTACCCTGAAATCACCCCATATTATAGCGTCAGTTTGGGACTCTTCCCAACACCATCCAGAAAGAGCCAGGGAGAAACTTTATCTAAAACCGGTCAGAGGCTCTGGCAGACAATGGCAAGCCCTGACCAAGAGAGGCTTTATGCTTTTTGGAGTGGGGAGCACACAGAGAACAGGGCCCCCAGGACTCAGTGCTGCAGCGTAGGGGCCACACGGAAACTTTTTAAAAAGAGGAGCTGAGGTGAGACTTAAGACTCAGCAGGGACCCTGTGCTTGCATGCATGTGTGCATGAGTGCAGTGGCTCTGCCAATGAAGAACTCAGAGTGATAGAGTCATGCTGAAAAGACTGTGGGACCCAATCCAGAATGGCTGGTAGAGGGGGACTGTGCAGAGCAGAGAGCTCAGGCCCAAGTTTCCTGCAAGAGTGACAGGCTGGGGACTGGATGGCCAGGAGTTGAACACCTGAGATTCACTGCAGCCAGGTAGATCCCCTCACAGACAGGTGTGCCTGACCCCCACCTGTGAGATTAAAGGCTCTGCAGACTAGTGAAGCAGGCTCACGAGCCTCCTGCTGGGTGCATTCCACAGGGGAAAGAAGGAAAAGCTCTGAAAGGGCCCTTTCTACCAGACACTATGAACTATACTGTTCCTTGGGCCTTGATCCACTGAAATCAGCAGAACAGAGAGTTTAGAGACAGGCACAACAAGGTGTGTTTGGGGCCCTGATGAGCCTCAGCACCTAGACAGAGCTGCTGCCTGTGCCAAGGAAGAAAGAGCTGCCCCTTTTACACAGATTGGTCCATCACAGGAAACAGACAGTGAATTCACCAGAAACCGTACATTACTGGAAAGAATCTGGGACAGACCAAGTCATGTGGTGAGGGGGCAGGGAAACATCCTCACCACCTTCCCTGATGACTGAACAGTGCTCCCCAGGGGGTGACCCAGTGCTCCCACCCTTCCAGTTGCACCAGAGGGCCCCTCTGGAGTCATTAAATGAACCAGTCCTAGGCTCTGGGCTGATGGAGAGCTGGCAGGGCAGAACAGTGGGGACTAGTCAAATCTGAAGGAGACAGCCATGTACTGTGGATCACTTTTAGTCTTGAACAGGCTGCCTGGGGCCAGACTGGGACACTATTAGATATTACTGGGGGGTGGATCCAGAAAGAGAAGACTGGTAAACACTGAATTGTTTATAGGACTACCTAAAAAAGATAGGAAAAAGATCTCAATAAACTACCTAACCCTACCTCTACACAAATTAGAGGAACAACAACAAATAAAGCCCAGAGAGAGTAGAAGGTAGGAAATAATTGAGATCAGGGCAGAATTAAATGACTTAGAAACTAAAAGAACAATTCAAAGGATCAATAAATCTAGAACTTGGTTCTTTGAAAGATAAACAAAATGGACAAGCCTTTAACCAGACTCATCAAGAAAAAGAAAGAGAGGACCCAAATAAATAAAATCAGAAACAAAAGAGGATAAATTATAACCAGTACCACAGAAATACAAAGACTTTTAAGAAATTACTATGAACAACTGTATGCCATGACATTGAACAAGCTGGGTGAAAGGGACACATTTCTAGAAACATTCAGTCTTCTAAAACTGAATCAAGAAGCAGCAGAAAGTCTGAATAGACCAATAAAAACAAGTGAAATTGAAGCAGTAATCAGAAAACTCCTGGCACACAAAAGTGCTGGACCAGACGGTTTCACATGAGAGTTTTACCAAACATTTAAGATAGAGCTCACTCCTATCCTCCTCAAACTATTCCAGAAAATTCAAGAAGAGGGAAGACTCCCAAACTCTTTTATGAAGCCAGTATTATCCAAATTCTAAAACCAGGTAACGACACAACAAAGAAAGAAAACTGCAGGCCGGTATCACTGATGAACGTGGACGCTAAAATCCTTAACAAAATATTGGCAAACCACATCCAGCAATACATTAAAAAGATTATACACCATGATCAAGTGGGACTCATCCCAGGGATACAAGAATGGTATAATACTTAGAAATCAATAAGCATAATACGTCACATAAACAAAAGCAAAGACAAAAATCACATGATCATATCAATAGATGTGGAAAAAGCATTCAATAAAGTATAGCACCCATTTATGATAAAAACACTCAGCAAAGTGAGAGTAGACGGATCATACCTCAACATAATAAAGGCCATATATGAGAGACCTACAGCCAACATCATACTCAATGGGCAAAAACTAAAAGCTTTCCCACTAAGATCAGGAACAAGGCAAGAGTGTCTGTTTTCACCACTTGTATTCAACATAGTCTTGTAAGTTCTAGCCACAATGATCAGACAGGGGCCACCTGTGCTGGGCTAAAGTCCCCCTCCCATTCCCCCTACCCCCACTCTACATGGCCAGCAGCTGCTTTACTTGGGGCAGTTTGGTACAAGAATGTTTTGAGCAACATTCTTGTTTTGAACTTACATAAACCTGGGTTCAAATCCTGTCTCTTTTACCTCCTAGCTATGTGACCTTGGGCAAGTAAGTCCTGTCACCTCTCAGTTACCTTGTGGTGGTAACTGAGGAGTTTTGAGAAGTAGACATGATATACACACATTGATGGACACTTAGAAGATCCTCAGGGAATGATAACTATGATAATTAGAATTATTAAGAACTTTGAGAGTCACATAGCAGAAAGAGTGTTGTTCTGATGGCAAAGAGACCCAGGTTTTAGTTCCAGCTCTGACAAAGTAAGCTGTGTGACCTTAAGCAATTCCTGCCCTCTCTGGGCCATTTAGTTACCCCCATTTGTAAAACAATGGGTTTGGGCTTGACTAATTGTTTTCAAACTCTGTTCCATAAAGCTCTAGGTGTTCACTAGTTCTATAATGAAGAAGGGGCACAGGAGCAGGGACCCCCAGAAATCCCCACCCCCAGCTCCAAGCACATCAGTTATTTATTATTTCTTTCATTGAATTGGGGTTTACTATAAAATGTTCATTGTCTTCTAAAATTTTTATTTAATTTATTGGGGTGACATTGGTTAATAATCTTATATGGATTTCAAGTGTATAATTCTCTAATACATCACCTGTATATTTTATTGTGCAATCACAACCCAGAGTTAATTCTCCTTCTGTTACCACTGATACATCCTTTACCCTCTTCTACCTCCAGCCACATCCCCTTTTACTCTGATAATTACCATATTATTCTGTTTTATGAGGGCTCTTTTGGTTTAATCCCTTGACCTTTTTTACCTAGACCCCTAAACCCCTCCCTTCTGATAGCTGGCAATCTGTTCTATGTATCCATGAGTTGATCTCTTTTTGTTAGTTTATTTTGTTCATTAGACTCCACAGATAAGTGAAATCGTATGGTATTTGTCTTTCTCTGACTGACTTACTTCACTTAGCAAAATACTCTCCAGGTCCATCCATGCTGTCACAAAAGGTAAGATTTCCTTCTCTTTTATGGCCAAGTAATATTCCTTTGTGTAATTGTACCATAGTTGTTTTATTCACTCATCTGCTCATGAGAACTTAGGCTGCATTCAAATCTTGACTATTGTAAATAATGCTGCAAAGAACATAGAGTTGCCATTATTCTTTTGCATTAGTGCTGCAGGTTTCTTTTGATATGAGTGTATATTCACAGAAGTGGAAATGCTGTATCATAAGGTAGTTCCATTTTTAATTTTTTGAGGAAACTCCATACTATTTTGCATTGTGGTTGCACTAGTCTGCATTCCCACAAACAGTTCATGAGGGTTCCCTTTTCTCCACATCCTCATCAACACTTACTGATTGTTGATTTATTGATGATAGCAATTCTGACAGGTGTGAGATGATATCTCACTGTGGTTTTATTTGCATTTTTCTGATGATTAGTAACATTGAGCATCTTTTTATGTGTCTATTGGCAATCTGTATGTCCTCTTTGGAGAAGTGTCTATTCAGGTGCTTTGCTCATTTTTTAACTGGATTGTTTGATTTATTGATTTATTTTTGGTGTTGAGTTTTACAAGTTCATTATGCATTTTGGATACTAACTTCTTATCAGATTTATCATCATTGAATATATTCTCCAATTTAGTGGGTTATCTTTTAATCATGTTGATGGTCTCCTTTGTTGTACAAAAACTTTTTAGTTTGGTGTAGACCACTTTGTTATTTTTTTCCTTTGTTCCCCTTGCCCAAGAAGATGTATCAGAAAATAATATTGCTTTTAGAAATGTTTGAGATTTCACTGCTTATGTTTTCATCTAGAAGTTTGGTTTTGAGTCTTACTTTTAAATCTTTAATTCTTTTTAAATTTATTCTTGTGTGTGGTGTAATAAGATAGTCTGATTTTACGTTGTTCCCAACACAAATTATTGAATAGATCATTTTTACCCCATTGCATGTTCTTGGGCCTTTCTCAAATACTAATTGACCATAAAGGCATGGGTTTATTTCTGGGATTACTATTCTGTTTCATTGATCTATATGTCTGTTTTTATGCCACTATGATGCTGTTTTGATTACGACGATTTTGTAGTATACTTTGATATTAGATAGTGTGATTCCTCCAACTTTGTTCCTCTGTCTCAAGATAAGTGTGGCTATTAGGGGATCTTTTGTGGCTCCACATAAATTTGGTGTTTTTTGTTTTTTTTTTTACTGTTGTTCTATTACAGTTGTCCCAATTATTCCCCTCTGTTCTTCTCCACTGTCGCACTCCCCCACATTTCACCCCCCCAACCCCTGCTCACACAGTCAATCCTTACCCTTTGGTCCATGTTCATGTGTCATTTATATATGTTCCTTGACTAGACCCTTCCCCTTCTTTCCTCCCTTCTCCCCCACCCGCCTCCCTCTGATCATTGTCAGTCTGTTCCTTGTTTCCATGCCTTTGGTGCTATTTTGCTCGCTTATTTGTTTTGTTCATTAGGTTCCTCCTATAGGTGAGATCATATGGTATTTTTCTTTCACTGCCTGGCTTATTTCACTTAGCATAATACCCTCCGGTTTCATGCATGCTGTCACAAAAGGTAGAAGTTCTTTCTTCCTGTGGTGTAGTGTTCTATTGTGTAAATGTACCACAGCTTTTTTTATCCACTCATTTACTGATGGGCACTTAAGCTGTTTCTAGACCTTGGATACTGTAAATAGTGTTGCTATGAACACAGGGATGTATGTATTCTTTATGGTTAGTGTTTTGGGATTCTGAGGGTACATTCCCAGAAGTGAAATCACTGGGTCAATAGACAGTTCTATTTTTAATTTTTTGAGGAAGCTCCATAATGTTTTCCGTAGTGGCTGCACCAGTATGCATTCCCACTAACAGTGCTCTAGGGTCCCCATTTCTCCACATCCTCACCAGCTGTTGTTTGTTGATTTGTTTATGATGGCCATTCTCACTGGTGAGGTGGTATCTCATTGTGGTTTTAATTTGCATCTTTCTGATGGCTAGTGATGCTGACCATCCTTTCATATGTCTCTGAGCCCTCTGTATGTCCTTCTTGGAGAAGTGTCTGTTCAGGTCTTTGGCCCATTTTTTAATTGGGTTGTGTGTCTTCCTGGAGTGGAGTTGTGTGAGTTCTTTATGTATTCTGGAGATCAAACCCTTGTCTGAGGTATCATTGGAAATATGTTTTCTCATACAGTTGGTTCTCTTTTCATTTTAGTGTTGTTTTCTTTAGCCATACAGAAGTTTTTATTTTGATGAGATCTTATTTGTTTATTCTTTCCTTTATGTCCCTTGCTGTAGAGGGCATATCGGTGGAAATACTGTTGCATGGAATACCTGAGATTGTCCTGCCTATATTTTCCTCTAGGACTTTTCTGTTACTTCTGTGTGGAAAATCCTTGGACTCAGCTGTTTGGTTTGAAAAATTATTGGCCTATACTCACAGTGTGGCTGCTGCTTCTATTGGTAACCTTATATATTTTAGTAGATTCAGCATTTTCTTCATTCTTAGTTGCAGGGGATGGTGGTGTTGATGGTGGTTGTCAATCAAACTGTCTTCATCATTAGAGTATTGAGTTTCTTGTTCATCCTGATTCTTAGCTTCTTATTGTAGCTCATCTTAGCTTTTGCAGGAAAGAATTCTCCTACACCAAGGTAGGGAAATAAGACTGGTTATTCTCTGTAGTTTAATAGTGAGTACGTCTCATTTTATCTTCCTGAATTCACTATATTATTTTCTGAGATTTTCTTTGGAAAATAATAAAACCTGTGATAACTGCATGTAAGTTATTTCCTTTGATTATTTTTCTTTTACACAGAACCTCTATAATACCATAATGTTATCACCCAATAATTGATTCTGTTTAATAGAATTTTGTTTTTGGAATAGAAATAATGATATATATTTAAATAGTCAGTGTACAACACAACAAATATTTTTGTTTTTTTAATTTCTAGGAGACTGGAATAGCTAGATAGATCAATTAACAAAATATTAGAGTTTGAGAATAAACAGGAATGTCAGAGATCTTTTAATCTGCTGGTTTTTAACTAAAGACTGCTGCCTCTATCATGTAGGTAGCATACCCTAGGAAGGCAAGGCATGTGTGTTTTTAAAAAGTTGTAGGCAATTATTAAACCCTCTTCTTTTCTAAATTGACAATCACTAATCTGATTCAATTAATTTAGTGTATAAACAGGAAAGTAGGCCCAGTTAATGACAGAGTTACCCAGGCACTAAGACATCCTGACTCCCTATTTGGTGCTACAACACCACCTACTGTCTTTCATTAGGTTAAAAGAATTTTAAGGCATGCCATAATCTGTCCTAAAAACAGAAGTGCAGTTTTCTTCTGGTATATACCCACTGAAATGAATTAATGATTAATTTGTATTAAATATAATCAAGAAGAAGGAACTTCCACTGAAGAATGAAGAATTTATTCAGAGGTTACCTAATAAATATTTTTAAGTATATTTTATTGATTATGCTATTATAATTGTCCCATTTTTTCTCCTCTTTCTCCCCCCTCCCCCCTGCAAAGGCCTCTCCTTCCAGCATTGTCCCCCACTTAGTTCATGCCCATGGTTGTACATATAAGTTCTATGCCTTCTCTATTTCCTATACTATTCTTAACTTCACCCTGTCAATTATGCTTCTTATTCCCTGTGCCTTTTCCCCTGTTCTCCCCTCCTCTTCCCCACTGATAACCCTTTATGTGATTTCCATTTCTGTGATTCTGTTCCTGTTCTAGTTGTTTGCTTAGTTTTTGTTTTTTAGGTTCAGTTGTTGATATTGTGAGTTTATTGTCATTTTACTGTTCATAGTTTCGTTCTTCTTTTTTTTAGATAAGTACTTTTAATATTACATATAACAAGTGCTTTCTGATAATGAACTCCTTGAACTTGACCTTATCTGAGAAGCACTTTATCTGCCCTTCCATTCTAAATGATAGCTTTGCTGGATAGAGTAATCTTGGATGTAGGTCTTTGCCTTTCATGACTTTGAATAATTCTTTCCAGCTTATTCTTACCTGCAAGATTTCTTTTTGGGAAATCAGCTGTTAGTCTTGCGGGAACTCCTTTGTAGGTAACTGTCTCCCTTTATCTCACTGTTTTTAAGATTTTCTCCTTATATTTAATCTTGGGCAATATCATTATGATGTGCCTTGGTATGTGCTTCCTTGAGTTCAACTTGTTTGGGACTCTTTGAGCTTCCTGGACTTCCTGGAAGTCTATTTCCTTCACCATATTAGGGAAGTTTTCCTATTATTTTTTCAAATAAGTTTTCAATTTCTTGCTCTTCTTCTTCTCCTTCTGGCACCCCTATGATTCAGATGTTGAAACGTTTAAAGTTGTCCTAGAGGTTCCTAGGCTCCTCCTCATTTTTTTGAATTCTTGTTTCTTTATTCTGTTCTGGTTGAATGTTTACTTCTTCCTTCTGCTCCAAATCATTGATTTGAGTACCAGTTTCCTTCCCTTCACTGTTCCTTGTATATTTTGCTTTATTTCACTTTTCACAGCCTTCACTTTTTCTATTTTGTGACCATACTCAACCATTTCTGTAAGCATCCTGATTAACAGTGTTTTGACCTCTGCATCTGATAGGTTGCCTATCTCTTTATAGCTTAGTTCTAGTTTTGGAACTTTGATCTGTTGTTTCATTTGGGCCATATGTTTTTACCTGGGCATACCTGTTATGTCCTAAGGGGAGGAGCCTTAGGTATTTGTCAGGGCAGGACAACCCAAAACCATGCATTGTGGCACTGTATCTGGGGGACGGGTCCAAAGGGAAACAATGCTGCTTGCTGGGCTCTCGGTGGGCTTTCAGTCACTTCCCCCACTTCCAAGAAGCTACTTGGGCCTATCTGTTGCTGATTCCAGGGTTGTGGGCTTGTGTATGTCCTAGGACCCTGTGGGTCTCTCCAATGAACTGTCCTGTGAGGCTGGGAGTTCTGCCACAGCCTCAGTTCCCACAGGTTTTTAGAGCCAAAGGTTTTGAGGCTTTATTTCCCCGTGCTGGACCCCTAGGTTGTGTGGTTTGTCTCACTCCCCAGTTGTTCCTACCAGTTTATCTGCACGCAAATATTGGACTGCCCATTCCACCAGCTGTCACCTCACCCACCTGGTCCTCCAGCCACCACCTTGCTGCTAGTCTTCTCTGTCTTGGCTGCCAGTCTCTACCCCTCCATCCAGTCTTGATGAATGTTTCTTCTTTAACTCCTTGGTTGTCAGATTTCCATACAGTTTGATTTTCTGGCAGTTCTGGCTGGATTTTGTTTTTAAATTTGTTGTCCTTCTTTTGGTTGTGTGAGGAGGCAAAATATATCTACCTACAACTCCATTTTGTATGTGCTTCTTCCAATTATCATGCTACTTATCTCCATCATCTTGAAGTAGAAGTTCCACTTTATGGCGTTCCACTTTATTGCACTTCATAGATGTCTTTTTTTTTTTTTTTTTTTACAAATGAATGGCAAGACCCACCACCAGCACAAAATTATGACTCACCTTATTGTAATACTTGGTTTAGTGAGGTGGTCTGGAACTGAACCTGCCATATCTCTAAAGTTTGCCTGTAATCTCTTTTAACTCAGCATTTTATATTCTGTGCTTTAATCTTTGTGTTGTCATTCCTCTATATTCTTTATCTGTCATTGGAAACTTATGATGTGCTTGTCATAATCAAACTTATGATTGTGTTGTCATGCCTCTATATTCTTTATCTGTCATTGGAAACTTATGATGTGTACATTGGGGATTCGGTAGCAAACAGAAAACACAATTCCTGGCCCTTAAGTGAAGATAGTTACCTAAAACTGTTCTATTGAAGGCACCAATTCCATTAAACCCCAAAGTGGAAACCACAGTATCCAGGAACAGGCAAGAAGCCAGTGACAATGGGATTGTGAGTGAGGGGGAGTGTGGGACATGATAAGGGTGGAAAGACATCCTAAAATTAGGATTTTATTCCAGGCTCAGATGAAAACTATGGGAAGCAGCAGTAGTTATCATTAGGAACACGGGTTCTGGAGCTAGCCTGCCTCAGTTCAAACATTACCCTTCACAGGAACTTACTGTGAAGTGTTGAGCAAGTAAACCATCTCTTTGTTTGCTGGTCTGTAAAATGCAGATAATAAAATTTGACTCACTGGTTTGATCTGAAGGTGAAATAAGTTGATATTGTAAAGCCCTTTAAGATAGCACTTCCACATTGTAATTGCTAAAGAAGAGCTTAAGTGTTCCAATTGCATTTACTTAAATTTGTAAAGATCACTATCTTAGTTTTTTAAAAAGAATTATTTTATTGTTGTTCAATTAGAGTTGTCCTCATTAACCCCCTGCCACTCTCCCTGACCCCAGCCATCCCCCCTCCCTCTCATGTTTCCACTCCCTTGGTTTTGTCCATGTGTCCTTTATAGTTGTTCCTGAAAATCCTTCCCCACTTCCCTCACATTATCCCCACCCACCTCCCCTCTGGTTACTGTCAGATTGTTCTTTCAATGTCTCTGGTTATATTTTGCTTGCTTGTTTGCTTTGTTCATTAGGTTCCACTTAAAGGTGAGATCATATGGTGTTTGTCCCTCACCACCTGGCTTACTTCACTTAGCATAATGCTCTCCAGTTCCATTCATGCTGTCTCAAAGGGTAGGAGCTCCTTCTTTCTTTCTGCTGTGTAGTATTCCATTGTGTAAATGTACCATAGTTTTTTGATCCATTCATTTACTGATGGGCACTTAGGTTGATTCCAGCACTTGGCTATTGCAAATTGTGCTGCTATGAACATTGGAGTGCATATGTTCTTCTGAATTGGTGTTTCAGGATTCTTAGGATATAATCCCAGCAGTGGAAATGCTGGGTCAAAAGGAAGTTTCATTTATACTTTTCTGACAGAATTCCATTCTGTGTTCCGCAGTGACTGCTCCAGTCTCCATTCCCACTGACAGTGCACCAGGGTTCCCTTTTCTCCACATTCTCTACAACACATGTTGTTTGTTGATTTCTTTATGATGGCCATTCTCACTGGTGTGAAGTGGTATCTCACCATGGTTTTAATTTGCATCTCTCTGATGGCTAGTGATGCTGACCATCCTTTCATATGTCTCTGGGCCCTCTGTACATCCTCCTTGGAGAAGTGTCTGTTCAAGTCTTTTGGCCATTTTTTAATTGGGTTGTTTGTCTTCCTGGAGTTGAGTTGTGTGAGTTCTTTAAATATTTTAGAGATGAAACCCTTGTCTGAAGTATCATTGGCAAATATTTTTTCCCATGTAGTTGGTTCTCTTTTCATTTAAATGCAGTTTTCTTTAGCCATGCAGAAGCTTTTTATTTTGATGAGGTCCTATTTTTTTATTTTTTCCTTTATGACCCTTGCTGTAGAGGACATATTGGTGGAATGTCTGAGATTGTCCTGCCGATGTTTTCCTCTAGGACTTTTATGGTGTCACAACTTATACTTAAGTCTTTTATCCATCATGAATTTATTTTTGTGTATGGTGTAAGGTGGTGATTGAGTTTCATTTTTTTTTTTTTTTTGCATATAGCTGTCCAGCTCTCCCAACACCATTTGTTGAAGAGGCTATTTTTACTCCATTTTATGCTTCTTCCCCCTTTGTCAAATATTAATTGACCAGAGAGACTTGGGTTTATTTCTGGACTCTCTATTCTGTTCCACTGGTCTATGTGTCTCATCTTATGCCAGTACCAGGCTGTTTTGACTACAGTGGCCTTGTAAAACAGTTTGATATCAGGTATTGTGATACCTCCTGCTTTGTTCTTCCTTCTCAAAATTGCTACTGCTATTTGGGGTCTTTCATGGTCCCATATAAATTTTTGAAATATTTTTTTATATCTGTGAAATACATCATTGGTATTTTAATGGGGATTGCATTGAATCCATAAATTGCTTTGGGTGGTATGGACATTTTGATGATGTTAATTATTCTAATCCATCGCATGGTACAAATGCTTCCATTTGTTTGTATCTTCCTTAATTTTTCCTTCAGTGTTGTGTAGTTTTCTGAGTATAGGTCTTTTACCTCCTTGGTTAGGTCTATTCCTAGGTACTTTATTTTTCTTGTTGCTCTTTCAAATGGGATTTTTTTCCCTGATTTCTGTTTCTGGCATTTCAGTGTGGGTGTACAAAAGTGCCTTTGATTTTCGAATATTGACTTTGTATCCTGCTGTTTTATGAAATTTACTTGTTAGGGTGAGTAGATTTTTGATGGAGTGTGTAGGATTTTCTATGTACACTATCATATCATCTGCAATCAATGACAATTTTGCTTCCCCCTTTCCAATTTAGATACCTTTTATTTATTTTCCTTGTCTGATAGCTGTGGCTAGGACTTCCAATACTATGTTGAATAGGAGTGGTGAAAGTGGACATCCTTGTCTTGTTCCTCATCTTAGTGGGAAAACTATAAGTATTTCCCATTGAGTATGATGTTGTTTGTAGGTTTCTCATAGATTGCCTTTATTATGTTGAGGAATGCTCTCTCTATTCCCTGAGAGTGTTTTAATCATAAATGGGTGCTGTACTTTATCAAATGCTTTTTCTGCATCTATTGATATAATCATATGATTTTTGTCTTTTGTTTTGTTTATGTGATGTATTACGTTTATTGATTTGAGAATATTGTACCATTCTTTCATCCCTGGGATGAATCCCACTTGATCATGATGTATGATCTTTTTAATATTTTGCTGGATGCAGTTTGTCAATATTTTGTTGAATATTTTAGGATCTATGTTCATCAGCGATATTGGCCTGAAGTTTTCTTTCTTTGTTGTGTCTTTATCTGGTTTTGGGATTAGGATGATGCTGGCTTCATAAAAAGAGTTTGGGAGTCTTCCATCTTTTTGGAATTTTTGGAATAGTCTGTGAAGAATATGGATTAGCTCATCCCTAAATGCTTTGTAAAATTCTCATCCTGTTAAACTGTCTGGCCCAGTGCTTTTGTGTGTTGGGAGTTTTTTGAGTAGTACTTCAATTTCATCAACTGTTATTGGTCTGTTCAGGCTTTCTGCTTCTTCCTCATTGAGTTTTGGAAGATTATATTTTTCTAGAAATTTGTCCATTTCACCTAGATTTTCAAATTTCTTGGCATATAGTTCTTTGTAGTAGTTTGTTACAATTCTTTGTATTTCTGTGGCATCAGTTGTAATCTCTCTTCTTTCATTTCTGATTGTGTTTATGTGGGTCCTCTCTCTCTTTTTCTTGATGAGTCTGTTTAAAGGCTTGTCAATTTTGTATAACTTTTGAAAGAACCAGCTCCTGGATTTATTGATCCTTAGAACTGTGCTTTTATTCTCTATGTTGTTTAATTGTTCTCTGATCTTGTTTACTTCCATCCTTCTACTTTCTCTGGGTTGTTTTTTTTTTGTTGTTGTTCCTCCATTTCTTGTAGGTGTAAGGTTAGGTTTTTTATTTGAAATGTTTGTATATTTTTTAGGTAGGTCTCCATTGTTATGAACTCCCCTCTCAGGACTGCCTTTGCTTTGTCCCACAAATTTGGGATTTTTGTGAGTTAATTTTCATTTGTTTCCAGAAAACTTTTGATGTCTTCCTTGATCACATTCTTGACCCCTCATTGTTTAATAGCATGCCATTCAATCTCCATGAGTTTGAGTATTTTGAGTTTTTTCCTTGAAGTTGGATTTTTGTTTCAGTCCTGTGTTGTCAGAGAAGATGCTTGATACGATTTCAATTTTCTTGAATTTGTTGAGGCTTGTTTTATGTCCTATCATGTGGTTGATCTTTGAAAGTGTTACATGTGCTTTTGAAAAGAGTGTGTATTTTCCTTCTTTGGGATGAAAGGCTTTATATATATCAGTTAAGTTCATTTGATTTAGGACATTGTTCAATGACACAATATCCTTCTTGATATTCTGTTTGGAAGATCTATCCATTTTTGACCGTGGGGTGTTAAAATTCCCTACTATAATTGTGTTGCTGTCAATAACTTTCTTTAAGCCCTCCAAGATTTTCTTTATGTATTTGGGTGCTTCTATGTTTGGTGCATATATGTGGGGGAGTTTTTTCCAGCAGAGCCTCCCGCCAGTCACAAATGAGAATACTTCTACCAAGACATGATCTGCTTGGGGAGGAAACATGCCCCTTATCTCAAAGGAGAATGGCCTTGAGCCTGTTCCTCAATGTGCTTTTATTGGGTTTAATTTGCATAGGAATACAGGTAAAGCTTATCAATCATTGTCAGGAAGTAAGGATCAAACAATAGATAACATTCAAAGAGCTATGAGGGCTTATTGGGAGTCAGAATCACGTAAACAAAGGGCCATAAAATTTTGGGAAACAAATTCGTTTTATGCTTGGACCCTTATCATTTAAATTGAGGGTATTAGCAAAGCTGGTTTCATGGGATTTTATACATTCTTTCTTAGGCCTGATCACCCTGGGGATTTGCCCTTTCCAGCACAGGACATCACTCACCTCTGGCATTTTTTCAGGCTTAAGTCAGGTGGGGGATGTGGGCAGCCAAGAGATTAGGAGACTTTTTACAGATAGAATGAGGACTCAGGCTATGACAAAGCTGAGGGGTGAGGGTCCATCACCCCCTTTTTTATATAGCCCCTCAAGTCCTTCCCTGAGGGCCTGCCTCTTCACAACCATGCCTGTCTTAGGTTGTCCCTCCCTTGAGAAATCTTTCTTGTCATTGGCTAAACACTCATCAGCCTGGGGCCATGCAGGGTGAAGTAAAAGGGGGCAGAGGCGGTGCCCCTGTCAGGAAAATAAGCTTTGTCTCCTTAGTGGCTTATGGTCTCAACGTCTCTTTACTTAGGCTTAGCCATGGGGGCGCAGGGGGTTATGGCTTCTGAAACCAGGCAGGCAGTTCCCAAGACATATATATTTATAATGTTTGTGTCTTCTTGATGGATTCTTCTGTTGTGTATTATGAAGTGAACTTCTGGATCTCTTTTTATGGCCTTTTTTTTTTTGAAGTCTATTTTGTCTAATATGAGTATTGCTTCTCAGGCCCCTCACCACCCCGTCCATTTGCTTGTAATATTTGTTTCCAGCCTTTCACTTTCAGTCTGTGTAGGTCTTTTGTTCACTTTCAGTCTGTGTAGGTCTTTTGTTCTGTGGTGGGTCTCTTGTAGGTAGCATATGTGTGGGTCATGATTTCTTATCCATTCAGCTATTCTATGTCTTTTGATTGGAGCATTTAAGCCATTTATGTTTAAGGTTATTATTTTTTTAACTATATTTTATTGATTATGTTGTTACAGTTGTCCCACTTCCCCTCCTTCTCGCCCCCACCCCCTTACCCCCCTTTCCCCTCCCTTTAGTTTTGTCCATAGGTCATACACATAAGTCCTTCTGTTCCTGCACTTCCTATACTATTCTAACCTCCCCCTACCTGTTGTCTACCTCCCATTTATACTACTTGTTCTGTGCCCCATTCCCACCCTCTCCCCCTACCACTCCCCTGTTGATATTCCTCCATACCTCATATAACTCCCTTCAACATTTCATACAATAAAGGCTGGGTGGTGATGAACTTCTTGAACTTGACCTTATCTGCGAAGCACTTTCTCTGCCCTTCCATTCTAAATGAAATCTTTGCTGGATAGAGTATTCT
>PVJI01010855.1:0-37386 GCA_004026765.1 Micronycteris hirsuta | reverse complement strand
TCTTTGAAGGTAACTGTCTCCTTTCCTCTCGATGCTCCCAGGATCCTTTCCTTATCTTTGACCTTGGGTAATGTAATTATGATGTGTCTTGGTGTGTTCCTCTTTGGATCCAACTTCTTTGGGACTCTCTGAGCTTCCTGGACTTCCCGAAGGTCTATTTCCTTCACGAGCTTCGGGAAATTCTCCATCATTATGTGTTCAAATAAGTTTTCAATTCCTAGGATTTCTTCTTCTCCTTCTGGCAGCCCTATGATCCTTATGTTGGGCCGTTTACAGATGTTCTGGAGGTTTCTGAGCCCTTCCTCTGTTTTTTGAATTCTTGTTTCTTCATTCTTTTCTGGTTGGATGTTTTTTTCTTTCTGCTGGTCCACTCTGCTGATTTGAGTCCCAGTTTCATTCTTATCTCTATTGGTTCCCTGCAGATCTCTCCTCATTTGTTCCAGTAATTTCGATAATTTTTCATCAAATTCTGAAAGCATCCTTATTACAAGGGTTTTAAACTGTGCATCTGATAGGTTGGCTATCTCTTGGAGCTTTAATCTGTTCCTTTCTTTGGGCCATTTTTTTTCCCTCAGTGAGCCTGTGACTGTAAGGAGGGCGGAGTCTTGGAGATCCCCTGTGCAGGGAAGCTCCCGGTAGTTGTGCTGTGATGTAGCCTGTGGGGGTGGGACCTGAGCGCACAATGGCGCCTTCTGCGCTCTCCGCACCCACACCACCTCCTGCAAGCGATTTGAGCCCCTCTGCGCCAGCTCCGGGGCTCACTCCGGGTCAGTGTACGGGCTGCACAGCTCCAATCCCCCGCAGGTCTCCCCAGCGAATCCTCCTGTGAGGCTGGGAGTTCCTCCCACCACTGGTTCCACCCCCACAGGTGCTCTCAATCTGCACAGATGGGTTGCGCCCTGGTTTCTCTTCCAGTCTGTCTGCATGAGAATACAGACCTGCCGGGTCCACCAGACTCTGCTCGCTGGGTCTGGATGAGCCCAGCGCTGGCCGCGCTTCGGTTAGGCACCCCTGTCTCTCAGTGTGCTGCAGCCGTGCGGGAACTGCCCCTCCAATCGCTGTCCTGCAGTCTGCTCACCAGGTCTCCGCGGGGTCGCGGAGCGCTTTCCCTCTGCTCTCCTCCTCCCCGCTCACCAGACTGGATGAATGTATCTTATTTAATTCCTTGGTTGTCGGACTTCCTCTCAATACGATTTTCTGTCAGATCTGGCTGTTTTTGGTTGTATAAATTTCTGATTTTTTCCCTTGTTTGGTTGTGCGAGGTGGCATGGCGCATTCACCTATGCCTCCATCTTAGGAAGTTAAGGTTATTATTGATAGGTACTTATTCATTGCCAGTTTTTCTCTCTCTCACTCTTTTTTTTTTCCTTTTCTTAAAGCAGAACCTTTAGCATTTCTTGCAGAGCTGGATTGGAGGAGATGTATTCTTTTAGCCTTCTTTTCTCTGGGAAACTCCTTATTTGGCCTTCAATTTTGAGAGCCTTACTGGGTAGAGTAGTCTTGGTTGTAGGCCTTTGTTTTTCATTACTTGGAATATTCCTTGCCATTCCCTTCTGGCTTGGAGTGTTTCCATTGAGAAGTTAGCTGCTAGTCTTATCGGGGTTCCCTTGTATGATACTTGCTGTTTCTTCCTTGCTGCCTTTAAGATTCTCTCTTTGTCTTGAAGTTTTGCTGTTTTAATTATGATGTGCGTTGAAGTGGGCCTCTTTGGGTTCTTTTTGATTGGGACTCTCTGTATTTCCTGGACTTGTGTGACTTTTTCTCTCATCAGATTAGGGAAGTTTTCCATCATTACTTTTTCAAACAGGTTTTCTATCCGTTGCTCTTCTTCTTCTCCTTTTAGTACATCTATTATACGGATATTATTATGTTTCATGTTGTCCTGCAGTTCCCTTAACACTTCTTGATTGTTTCTGAGACTCTTTCCCATTTCTTTCTCTTTCTGGGTGTTTTTTTTCTACTTTGTCCTCTAGCTCAGTGATTCAGTCTCTGCTTCATCTAACCTGCTTTGTTAAAGAAAATATTTTATTTTTGTTCAAGTACAGTTGTCTGCACATTTACCCCCCACCACTACCCACCCCACCCCAGTGATCCCCACCTACCTCCCCTGCATCCATGCCCCTTGTTTTTGCCCACATGTCCCTTGTAGTTGTTCCTGGAAACCCTTCCCCACTTCCCCCACACTAACCCCTCCTACCACTCCTCTGGTTACTGTCAGATTGTTCTTAACTTCAATGTCTCTGGTTATATTTTGCTTGCTTTTTTGCTTTGTTGATTAGGTTCAACTTAAAGGTGAGATTATATGGTATTTGTCCCTCACCATCTGGATTATTTTGCTTAGTATAATGCTCTGTAGTTCCATCCACGCTGTTGCAAAGGTTATAAGCTCCTTCTTTCTCTTTGCTGCATAGAATTCCATTGTGTAAATGTACCATAGTTTCTTGATCCACTTATTTGCTGATGGGCACTTAGGTTGCTCCCAGCACTTGGCTATTGTAAATTGTTAATGCAGTTTTCATTAGCCATGAAGAAGTTTTTTATTTTGATGAGGTCCCATTTTTTTATTCTTTCCTTTATGTCCCTTGGTCTAGAGGACTTCTTGGTGAAAATATTGATGCGTGGGATGTCTGAGAT
Organism: Micronycteris hirsuta; assembly: GCA_004026765.1. Taxonomy (NCBI): domain Eukaryota; kingdom Metazoa; phylum Chordata; class Mammalia; order Chiroptera; family Phyllostomidae; genus Micronycteris; species Micronycteris hirsuta. The sequence continues at coordinate 34,752 of PVJI01010855.1, read as the reverse complement.
TTTCCTGTCTGTTTTCCTCAAGGACTTTTATGGTGTCACAGCTTATATTTAAGTCTTTTATCCATTATGAATTTATTTTTGTGTATGGTATAAGGTGGTGACCAAGTTTAATTTTTTTTTTTTTTGCATATAGCTGTCCAGATCTCCTAACACCATTTGTTGAAGAGGCTATTTTTACTCAATTTTCTGCTTCTTCCCCATTTGTCAAATATTAATTGACCAGAAAGACTTGGGTTTATTTCTGAGCTCTCTATTCTGTTTCATTCATCCATGTGTCTATTCTTATGCCAGTATCAGGCCGTTTTGATTACAGAGGCCTTTCAATACAGTTGATACCAGGTATTGTGGTCCCTCCTATTTTTTTCTTCTTTTTTTAAAATTGCTGCAGGTATTCGGGGTCATTTATAGTTTGATATTAATTTTTAAAGTGTTTGTTCTATATCTGTGAAATATGTCATTGGTACTTTAAGAGGGATTGCATTGAATCTATAAATTGCTATGGGTGGTATGGACATTTGATGATGTTAATTCTTCCAGTTTGTGAGCGTGGTACATGCTTCCATTTGTTTGTGTCTTCCTTAATTTCTTTCTTTGGTTTTGTGTAGTTTTCTGAGTACAGATGTTTTACATCCTTGGTTAGGTTTATTCCTAGGTACTATATTTTTCTTATTGCTAGTTCAAATGGGATTTTATTCTTGATTTCTGTTTCTTATATTTCATTATGGTGTACAAAAATGCTTTTGACTTCTCAATATTGACCCTATATCCTACTGTTTTGCTAAATTCACTTATTAGATTGAGTAGTTTTTGGTGGATTCTCTAGGGTGTTCTATGTATACTATCATGTCATCTGCAAACAATGACAGTTTTACTTCCTCTTTTCCAATTTGGATGCCTTTTATTTCTTCTTTTTGTCTTATTGCTGTGGCTAGGACTTCCAATACTATGTTGAATAGGAGTGGTAAAAGCAGACATCCTTGTCTTGTTTCTGACCTTATGTCTCCCCTCCACTCTTTACCTAGCAGTTTTTACTCACACAAAAAAGTAAAGGTATGACATTACCTAAAGTATATGATTGTCAAACGACTAACCTGTACACCTGAAAGCAATGCAAAATATTGAATGTAAAAAATAAATAAACTTGGATGTGGGAAGACATGACTCACCTCTTTGCACAACCACATCAAAATTACAATGAAAGCCTTGGCTGGTGTAGCTCAGTGGATTGAGTGTGGGCTGTGAATCAAAAGGTCGCTGGTTTGATTCCCAGTCAGGGCACATGCCTGGGTTGCAGGCCAGGTCCCTGGTGTGGGCCATGTGAGAGGCAACTACACATTGATGTTTCTCTTTTTCCTTCCCTTCCCTTCTGTCTAAAAATAAATAAATAAAATCTTTAAAAAATTACAATTAAAATATAGTACAACCATAACTCAAATGTCAGAAATCGAGTTGAATGGAATTCTCACAAGTACAGCATTGAAGAAACCACATTGTCCAGACAGGTAGGAGGGGCATAGATGCAGAACAGGTGGCCCCACACCCAAGTGGATAAAAATTCAGGAGGAATGTCTCAGGAGGGAGGAGTCCCCAATCCACACTAGGTCCCCCAGCCCAGGATTCTTGTGCCAGGAAGATAATCCCCCACAATTTCTGGCTTTGAATATCAGCAGGGATTGAGTTGGTGGTGGATTGTTCTGGAGCCCTAAGCAGTTACTCTTGGGGAGCACACATAGGCTCACCTACTCAGACTCATTCCCTCTGAGCTCCAGCACTGGAATGACAGCTTGAAGGACACCAGTGGTGTACACAGAGATACTGAATTGTCTGGCATTGGGGTGAGCAGAGGCCATTGTCTCTTTGCTGAGCCTGAGCTCCCCCCACCCCCGCCCGCAGAGCTGGTAGACTGGTGTCATATCTGAGACTCTATCAATCCAGCTAACACTGTTAGAGCTGCCTTTGAGATCCACAGAGGCTCTACCTCACCCAACTTAGGAGCCCACCCAAGCTGTTTTTGAATAGTTTTCTGAAGAATGGCTGGTCTTGGCTCCTAAATGCTATCAAACAAGTAACAGTTGGCTTCAGTGAGCCCTAGCAGCAGCCAGATTAGAGTCATAGCTTGGCTTCACCTTGGAATCTCCAAACCCAACACAAGTAGCATCCATCTCAGATTGCTTTACAGCTCAGGCAGGGTGGCCCAGGCAAAACAGGTGGGGGCTGACCTTGGCCTATGCCACTAGGGAAACCCCTGGGCCAATGAACCCAGTTTACAGCTATAGACCATGCTGGAGCACCATCACCCTGCCCCTGCACACCTGGTCTTCTACGGATGGTGGAGGTTGATGGTCTGTGGTTACAACCAGTCTTTGCAGCTCACTGGCCTGGGTAAATTCCTCCCATTCATCTGCCAACAGCAGCCAAGGTTCAACTACAAGAGGAGGGTGTACTAAGCCCACACAAATGGTGCACCTAGAGTATCCAGCTTGGGTGATAAGGGAGGATGTGCCACTGGACTCTACAGCATACCTGCTACATTAGGCCACACTACCAAGACAGGGAGTCATAGCTGCTGTATCTAATACATAGAAACAAACACAGGGAAACTGCCAAAATGAGGGGACAAAGAAATAAGGGCCAAATAAAAGAGCAGATCAAAACCCCAGAAAAAGAACTAAACAAAATAGAGATAAGCAATCTATCAGATGAAGAGTTCGAAACACTGGTTATAAGGATGCTCAAGGAACTTAGTGAGAACCTCAACAGCATAAAAAAGATCCAGTCAGAAATGAAGGATATACTAATTGAAGTAAATAACAATTTACAGGGAAACAACAGTAGAATGGTTGAAGCTGAGAATCAAATAAATGATTTGGAACATAAGGTAGCAAAAAACAACCAATCAGAACAACAAAAAGAAAAAAAAATCCAAAAAAATAAGGATAGTATAAACAGCCTCTGGGAAAACTTTTAAGTGTTTCAACATTCACCTCACTGAGGTGCCAGAAAGAGAAGACAAAGGGCAAGAAATTGGAAAGCTATCTAAAAAATAGTGAAAGAAAACTTCCCTAATTTGGGAAGTTTTGCTGATCTAGTTTGGTGAGAGAAATAGACAAGCAAATCCAGGAAGCACAGAGTCCTAATTATGATGGATGCTAAGAAGCCCACTCCAAGACACATCATTATTAAAAGGCCAAAGGTTAAAGATAAAGAGAAAGTCTTAAAAGCAAGAGAAAAGAAGTTAGTTACTGGAAGGTTGCTAGATGGGAGGAAGTAGGGGAAAAATGGATGAAGAGGTCAGGGGATTAGGAAGTACAAATGAGTAGTTACAGAACAGCCATGCGGGTGTAAAATACAGTATAGGAAATAAAGTAGCCAAAGAACTTAATATACTTGACCCTTGACATTAAAAAAGTGGGAGGTATTGTCTGAGGGAGTGAGGGGTGCTGGGTGGATTGGTGTGAAAGGGGAAAAATTAGGACAACTGTAATAGCATAATCAATAAAGTATAATTAAAAAAATAAATATACTTTCCATTAAAGAAGTATAGCATTACAGTGCCTTTCATTGGATGTCATTTCTTGCATCATTATTAACATCTTCATTTATTTAGTGTCCCCAAAACCACAGACGTTTTGTCTATAGGGAATCTCAATACTATAGTCTGAACAAGATACTGGGATTAATGAATCATAATAATCTCTTTTTACTATTTACATATTACAAATAGTTTAGAGCATCTATTTACTATGCAAAATTAGTTCATTTCTTATCTTTCCCTTTTTATACTCTAATATATTCTTCCCATCAATATCTTTTTTCTTTTATTCTTCTTTTTCTATTTTTCTTAGTCTTTCTTTTTCTTCTTTTCTCATCTTCCTTTTCTCTGATTCTTCTTGGTTTCTCTTCTTCTTGTTCTATTGTTCAAGGACATGTTTATTTTTCCTATCCTGTTTTCTTATCTCTCTTTCTAATTTCTTCCTTTTTCTTATGTTTCTTTATTTACAACATCTTCATTTTAATTTTTCTGCCTTTTCATTCATGCAGTGTTTACATTAATTATTGTAGCTGAGTAAATATTCAATAATTTAAAAGCTTTCTGAGATATAATTCACATACCATACAGTCCACCTGTTTAAAGTGTATAATTCAGTGGCTTTTAGTGGACCCACAGAGTTGTGCATCCATCATAACAATCAATTTTAGGACATGTTTGTTTCTCCAAAAAGAAACTGGACCTTTTAGCCATCACGTACAAATCCCCAAAAGTCTTCCAGCCCTAGGCAACCAGTGATCTGCTTTCTGTCTCTATAGATTTGCCTGTTGTGAACATTTCATATATATGGAATCATACACTATGTGGTCCTTTTTGATTGGCTTCTTTCACTTAGTAAGTTCATCAACATTGTAGCATGTTTTAGCACTCCTTTATTTTGCAGAATAATATTCCATTTTATGAATATACCACATTTTATTTCTCCATTCATCAGTGGATGTATGTTAGGTGTGTTTTTTTTTTTTACTTTTTGATCATACTATGAATAGTGCTGCTATAAACATTTATGTATTTTTTTTTAAATATTTTATTTATTTATTTTTAGAGAGAGGAGAAGGGCGGGAGAAAGAGAGGGAGAAAGAGCAATGTATGGTTGCCTCTCACATGGCCCTCACTGGGGACCTGGCCTGCAACCCAGGCATGTGCCCTGACTGGGAATCAAATCAGGACCCTTTGGTTCCCAGCCCGCGCTCAATCCACTGAGCTACTCCAGCCAGGGCTTCATTTATGTATGTTTTTGTGTGGACATGTTTTTATTTTTCTTGTACATATGTACTGGGGATTGAAATTTCTTGATCATATGGCAACTTCATGTTTAACCATTTGAGAAACTGCCAGATTATTTTCCAAAATGGCTCCACCATTGTACATTTCCACTGGCAGGATACAAGTGTTCCAATTCCTCTACCTCCTTACCAGCACATTACATTACTTTCTGTTTTATTAATTATACCCATCTTAATAGATCTGAAGTAGAAACTCATTGTGGTTTTAACTAAAGCTTTTCTGATTGTTATATTAAATATTTTTAAATTTCCACCTCAAAAAATTCTAAAAATGTTTTTCAAAGGCCATAGTCACTGAAAAATTATAACTTTTTAATGTCTCACATGAGAAAATTAGGGACTATAAATTAAGGAAACACTTTGTATTATTATTTTCATGTTCTTAGTCTTGTTTCTAAATCCTAAAGTGACAAATAAAGCAGATTTACACTAAGGCATAAGACTAAAATCTGACAATAAAGAATATATTTTTTTTCTACTTTTAGATTACCCCTTTTATATCTTTCTCCCTAATTTCTTATTACATTTTAGGCAAGTAATAAATGCTTATTTTAGGGGGGAAGATTATGTTGTGAGCCCTAGATTCAACATAGGAGTAGAAAATATTAGAAAGAAAAATATGATGCCTGCCTTTGTTTCCCAGGAAGAGCCACATGTATTTACTAGTCAAAGTTCAGTGTGTTTATCTAACTCAGTACTTCACCTACTTTCTATTCCATCACAGAATTTATTCCACCATATTTAATAGATCTTATTAACCCTTTTGTGACTGCGTGAATCAAATCTTGAGTTTTATAATTTGTTGACTTAACTTCCAGGTTTCCTTCATAGTACCAAAGGAAGAAAGACACAAATCCTTTAGAAAAGGTGACTACTAGTAGATGTAATTAATATATATTGTTGCTGTAATACTATTTAAATATAAACCAAGTTTTTGTCCTATTTAACTCAAATGCCTCTAAACCAAGTCCTATGTGATGGGATCTTTTGGAAAAAACAAAGCAACTTAATCAACAATACTAACTAGAGAGGGCTCATTTCAAAATTACCTCTCAGTAAATTGGATTTTCATGATACAAAGAAAAACTAAATTATTACATCACCGAATCACAGAAGTAAAGAGTCAAAGGATCTAGGAGACCAAATAACTAGCCCACTTGTTTTATAGATAAGGGAATCCTGAAATGTTGAGTAACTTTTTGAAGGTCATTTGGTTAATGACAAATAGAAAGAAGGATGAAAGAAAAAGGAAACTATAAAGGGAAGAGAGACATTGACATTTTTTATGTGTCAGGTACTTTTCATACATCATCTTATTTAATTCTCTTTAAAAAGATACAGTCATTTGTGACAGCTACATATTTTTATTTCCAATTTATGGAACAGGAAATCGAGATTTAGAGAATCAAAAAATCGTTGAAGGTCATGATGTCATATATATATATATAAGAGCCAGTATTTAAATCTGACTCCAAGCCCAGACTTCTGTAGCACCGTTCTCTCACATTAGTTTCAACATGTGTATTAATGTACCTACCGAACATGAGCTGAGTAGACAGAAATAAGTTGTCCTTACCAAGAATATTACAATATAGAATTTTAAATTATTTTTAATTTTAACATCTATTTTGATATTCAATATTAAATATTAACCAATCATGACATTGTATTTATTTGTTAATTTGACACTCATTTATTAGGAAGTGGCACAGTGGTGGTGTAGACCTAGGATTTGTTATTGAACTATTTGGCTTTGAATCTTGCTTCTGTGTTTTACTAGCTATATAATCTTTGCCAAATAATCTAGGCTTTCTGGGAGTCTATGTCCTCTTCTTTAAAATGGTAATTATTGTTCTTTCTCCTGCTAGCCTCCTTGAGAGGTTTGAAAGTTCAAATCCTTGTAAAGTATTTACAACAACCACTGACACGTAGTAAGCATTCAATAAAAGAAGGCTTACATAACCCTGGATGGCAAAAGATGTGGTAGTGACAGACATATCCTTGCTCTCATGAAGTTTCTGCTTTGTCAGACTTTAAAAGGATACTGACCTATGCAAACTGATGCGTGTCTTTAGAAGTGGGAACGTGCCTCTTGATTTACATTGGTTAGTAAGAGCACATAGTGTAGAGATCCAAGATGGTTGCAGAGTAGCTGGAAGCTCTGTTCACTTGCTCCCAGACCTGGACTGGTACTTCAGCTAAACCACAGAGTCATCAACTCAAAAATCGGAGAGTGGGTGAGAGCACGTGCAAGTCAGTGTGTACACAGATGAGTGAGCGGAGCATGGGTGTGAGTGGGCAGGAGCCTACCCGCCTGCAGGGCACTTGGGAGTGGGAGGCCAGATCTCTCTTAGTGGAGCGGCTGCCACTACCACTGCCCAACCTGGCACTTCTGGCTGTGCAAAATTGGGGTGGGAGTCATTCTGAGGAATTTAAAATACCCTTTCTAGGAAGAAGCTGCTAGAGTGCCTGCACATTAGCCCCAGCAGGGCCATGTACCCCACTGCTGCCAGGATCCAGGATTTGGTGACTGTGGTACATACTGGGGAAGGAGCTGTTGCCTCCCTGGTCCTGGGTGCCACGAGACATGAACAGGATAGAATCTGACTGAGGAAGCTGTGGTTTGGCTCAGGAGCTACGGGCTCTGGGGGTGGAGAGAGATGGCTGTGGAGGTGCTGGCTGCAAAAACAGCATGGCAGGAACAGGCCTGCCCAAGGCCGAGACTCACTGGATGGAGTGGTGAGAGCACTCCACCACTGCCCCATGTTATAGTATTGCTGCAGGACTCTTCCAGTGCCATCTGGGAGAGATCCAGACAGAAAATTTATGTAAAACTATTGGAGGTTCTAGCAGGCTGTGTGGCCAACCCTGGCCAAGAGAGACTTTGTGCTCTTTGGAGAGAGTGAGCATGAGGAGAACAGGTCCCCAGGGCTTGGTGCTGCTGTGAGGGGGCCACACAGGAACTCTTTTCAAAGAGGAGCTGAGGCATGAGTCGAGACTCTGCAGGGACCCTGTTCTTGCAGACAGTTGCCAGGAGCTGAGAACCTGAGATTTGCTGCAGCCAGGCAGGTCCCCTCACAGGCAGGTGAGCCTAACCCCAATCTGTGGGATTACAGGCTCTGCAGATCAGTGAGGCCAGACTCAGGAGCCTCCTGCTGTGTGCATTCCACAGGGGAAAGAAAGAAAAAACTCTGAAAGGACCCTTTCTACCAGACACTATGAGCTACACTGTTCCTCAGACTTTGACCCACTGAAACCAGCAGAGCAGAGAGATTAGAGACAGGCACAACAAAGCGGGGTGGGGGTGGCTTCAGGGACCTGCCTAGCCTTTGTGCCTAGACAGAGCTGCTGTCTGTGCCAAACTACAAAGAGTTGCCCCTTTTACACAGATTGGTCCCTCACAGGAAACAGACAACTAATTCATCACAAACCATACAATGTTGGAAAGAATCTGAGACAGAACAAGTCATGTGGCAAGGGAGTGAGGAAAATCTCCCACCACTTTCCTAGAAAGCTGAACAGCATGTCCTGGGGGTGACCCAGGGTTCACACCCTCCTGATCACACCAAAGGCACCATCTGGAGACAGGTGGATAAGGTACTGGCAGTACCCTCGGGTCATTAAAGGAACCACTACTGAGCCCTTGGCTGATGGAAAGCTGGTAGGGCAAAATAGTGGGGCCACCAAATCTGAAGGAGACAACCACAGACTGTGGATCGTTTGTAGTCTTGAACAGGCTGCCTATGGCCAAATTAGGACACCATCTGACATTACCGGGATGGATCCAGAAAGAGAGGACAGCGGTAAATACTGGATTTTACAGAGGTGAATTCCACCACGACCTTTCGCATTATTTGCATTACTTTCTCTCCTGTCTAACCTTTTAACATTCATTTCTTTTCCTTCAAGTTTGTGTGTATTATTTCACTAGTTTTAAAAAAAAATTTTTAGTTTATTTCAAATCTCATATTTCCTCCTCACTTCTCTAACTCCATTTTACCTTCTTCTCCTTATGTTTTAAATTTCATTTATTTTTCTTCCTATGACTTGTTTCTATTCCTTACTGTTACTATTCCCCCCACCCCCCCAGCCTCTCAAAACAATTTTTCTTGTCAATAGTCATCTTACATTCTTTTTTCCGCTCTTAAAATAACCTCGTTCTCTTACCACCTTTATCAATCTTCAATCATTGGTTGTTGATATGGTGGCTCTTGTTGCATGTCTTCAATTTTATTCTTAGATCTTTACTATTTTTATATTTCAAATCTCAAATTTTATCATTTCTCTCTTCTAGTCCATTTTGTCTTTTCTTGCTCTTTCTTTTTCATTTTAAATTTTACTGTTTCCCTGGCTTATCCTAGTTTGCATTCCTCACTCTTAGTTTTTCTTCTCTAAATCTCAAAATCACTTCTCTTTCCTCTAGGCATCTCATAAGCTATTTTTCTTTATTTTTTTCCTTCTCATTTCTAGCCCACCAGTATTATTCTTTGCTCACTTATTGTTGGTATTGCTGTGGTGGACATTTTTCTACAATTTGGTTCCTAATTTTTACACTATTGTTAAAAAATGTATTTAAAACCTTGCACTATAATCTTCACATTTCTCACTCCATTTTGCCTTCTTCCCTCCCTTTTTTAAAATTACAATTTAAATTCTATTTCTTTCTTTCTTCACTTTCTTTGTATTCCCTAATTTTATTATTTCTCCTCCAACCCTATCAAAACCATTTTTCTTTCACTTAGTCATCTCATATTCATTTTCCTTTCTTATAATAGTCTTAATCTCTTTATATCTTTATTAATGTTTGCTTATTTTCTGTTGATAGTGTGGTTGTGGATGGGTGTTATTTCTGAAAGTGGTAGTTTTTTTTTCCTGTTTTTTTTTTTTGTTGTTGTTCTGGCAGCACCTGTACAGCAGCATACAAGATGTGATGGGTGGTGTGACTCTCAGTAAGCCAGCCAGAGGGAAGAACCCAGAAAATATGACCCAACAACAACCAAAACCCAATTACAAGAGAGCCCACACAAATGGCATAAAGGGAATCCCAAGAGCATCCACCTCAGGACACCAAGGAGACTGTACCACTGAGTTCCACAGGACTCCTACCACAAATGGTCACACAATGAAGAGAAGTAGTCAAAGCAGATTAATCTAATATGCAGGAACAAATAAGAAAAGTCACCTAAAATTGGGAGAAAAAGAGCCCCCAATTGAAAGGAAAAGATGATTCCCAGAAAGAGTGCTAAATGAAATTGAGGCAAGCAATCTATCAGACATTGAGTTGAAAATAATGGTTGTAAGGATGTTTAAGAAGCTCAGTGAATACTACAAGAAACTTACTGGGAACTAAACCAGCATGAAAAAGGACATACAAACTATCAATAAGAGCCAGGAGGAAATGAAGAATACAATATCTGAAGTGAAAAACACAACAGAAGGAATTAAAAGCAGGCCAGATGAAGCAGAAAATTGAATCAGTGAGATGGAGGACAAGGTAGAAAAAAACTCCCAGACGGAACAACGAAATGAAAAAAGACTAAAAAACAAAGAAGAGGGTTTAAGGGAGCTGTAGGACAACATGTAACATAACAATATTCATATCATAGGGATACCAAAAGTAGAAAAAATTAACAAGGGGTAGAAAACTGATTTGAAAAAGTAATAACAGAAAGAAACACTAACTTGGTGAGAGAAGAAGTCACACAAGACCAAGAAGCACAGAGGGTCCCAATCAAGAGGAACCCAAAGAGGCCCACTCCAAGACACATCGTAATTCAAAAAGCAAAATTTAAAGACAAGGAGAGAATCTTAAAGGCAGCAAGGAAGAAGCAGGAAGTAACATACAAGGGAGCTCTGATAAGGCTATAAGCTGATTTCTCAACAGAAACACTACAAGCCAGAGGGTGGCAAGAAGTATTCAAAGTAATGAAAAACAAAGGCTTGCAAACAAGACTACTCTACCCAGCAAGGCTCTCCATTAAAATGGGAGGTGAAATACGGAGTTTCCCAAACAAAACATGGGTAAAAGAACACACCTCCACCAAACCAGCACTGCAAGATGTGCTAAAGGGACTGTTTTAAGAAGAGGAAGAAAAAGAGTGAGATAGGGGAGGACACAGGTACAAAGGGAAAAAATGGCAATGAATAAGTACCTATCAATAATAACCTTAAATGTAAACAGATTAAATTCTCCAATCAAAAGATATAGTGCAGCAGAATGGATAAGGAAACATGACAAGCACATATGCTGCCCACAAACGGCCCACTTCAGAACAAAAGTTCTACACAGACTGAAAGTGATTGATTGAAAAAAAAATATTCCAAGCAAATGGACAGGAAAATAAAAGCTGGGGTAGTAATACTTATACCAGACAAAATAGACTTCAAAACAAAAGCCATTAAAAGAGACACAAATGGACACTTTATAATACTCAAGGGAAGAATCCATTAAGAAGACATGAATATTATAAACATAATGCACACAATATAGGAGCACCCAAATATATAATGAAAATCTTGGAGGACTTGAAGAAAGATATAGATAGCAACACACTTACACTAGGGGATTTTAACGCCCCACTGTCAAAAATGGGTAGATCTTCAAAACAAAATATCAACAAGGATATTGTGGCATTGAGCAATGCCCTAGATCAAATGGACTTAACTTACAATAGGCAGAGCCTTTCATCCCAAAGAAGCAAAATACACACTCTTTTCAAATGCACATGGAATATTTCAAAGATAGACCACATGACGGGACTCAAAGCAACCCTCCACAAATTCAAGAAAATTGAAACCATATCAAGCATCTGCTCAGACAACAATGGCCTGAAACTAGAAATCAACCTCCAGGAAAAAACTCAAAAACACTCAAATTTGTGGACATTGACTAGCATACTATTAAACAATGAATGGGTTAAGAATGAGACCAAGGAAGACATCAAACATTTCTGGAAACAAAGAAAAATGAACACACAACAGTCCAAAACTCATGGGACACAGTGAAGGCAGTCTCAAGAGGGATGTTCATAGTGATACAGGCTGACCTAAAAAAGATAGAAACATTTCAAATAAACAACCTAAGGCTGTGCCATCAAGAACTGGAGGAACAACAACAACAAACAAAGCCCAGACTGAGTAGAAGGAAAGAAATAACCAAGATTAGAATAGAACTAAATGACATACAGACTAAAAGAACAATTCAAAGGATCAAGAAATTCAGGAGCTCATTCTTTCAAAAGATAAACAAAATCGACAAGCCTTTAAGCAGACTCATCAAGAAATGAAGAGAGAGGAGTCAAATAAATAAAATCAGAAATGAGGAGGATAAATTACAATTTATACCACAAAAATACAAAGGATTGTAAGAAATTACTATGAACAACACTATGTCATGATATTTGAAAACCTGGGTGAAATGGAAAAATTTCTAGAAAAATATAATCTTCCAAAACTGAATGGAGAAGAAGCAGAAAGCCTGAACAGTATGATAACAGCTGACTTACGCTGGGATTTCGTTCCAGCGTAATCCTGGGAGAACATTACCCTGACACGTGAATCAAACTTACCCAGAGACACGCTTTGAGAAAAGAATCCGGCAGCCACGGGTCTTTTCCTCCATCTTGGAAAAAGGCCTTATGCCTAGCTTAGCTGGGCTTTTTATTAGAAGCTTTAGGACACATTTACATTGTATTGATTATTCATGGGCTTATGCAGAACAGGGGTTTTCAGTTGGGTCTTGAGGATATATGGGAAGGGAATAGATAAGGGGTAGGTTTACTCAGTAACAGAGCTTTAGGATGTAAATTCAGGTCCAGTGGCAGACAGAACTGGGGTATACATTAAACAGGAGACAAGTAAATTGGGGGTAAGCTAACTAGGGCTGTTAACTTTTAGGACCATAGAACATTGAGGCAGTGATTCATTAACTTAAGCTTCTTGGCTATGGGAGGAAGAGAGACTCAGCAAGTTAGAGTTTCTTAAGATACATTTTTGCCAAATTCCCATTAGGGAATTCCTTTTCCACTGACATGATCCACACAGGAATAATTTTTCCTCACATGGAGCTGAGCTCAAAACGCATAAATTCCGGAACTGCATGCTTTCACGTGTGTGGAAAGAATTCCCACAGCTGACAAAGTCAAAGAGTAATCAAAAAACCCCCAGCACGCAAAAGCCCTGGACCAGATGGTTTCACAGGAGAAGTTTACAAAATATTTAGGGAAGAGTTAACATCCATCCTTCACAGACTATTCCAAAAAGTCCAAGAATATGGAAAACTCCCAAATTCTTTTTATGAAGCCAGCATTATCCTAATACAAAACCAGATAAAGACACAACAAAGTAAGAAAACTTCAGGCCAATATCGTTGATGAACATAGACACTAAAATCCTCAACAAAATATTGGCAAACTGCATCCAACAATACGTTAAAAAAATTATACACCATGATCAAGTGGGATTCATCCCAGGGATGGAAGGATGGTATGATATTCACAAATCAATAAATATAATGCATCACATAAAGAAAAGCAAAGACATAAATCATATGATCATATTAATAGATGTGGAAAAAGCATTTGCTAAGGTACAGTACACATTTATGATAAAAGCACCCAGCAAAGTGGGAATAGAGAGAGCATTCCTCAACATAATAAAGGTCATCTATGAGAAACCTGCAGCCAACATCACACACAATGGGCAAAAACTAAAAGCTTTCCCATGAAGATCAGGAATAAGACAAGGATAACCACTTTCACCACTCCTATTCAACATAGTATTGGAAGTCCTAGCTACAGCAATCAGACAAGAAAGAGAAATAGAAGGCATCCAAATTGGAAAGGAGGAAGCAAAACTGTCATTGTTTGCAGATGATATGGTGGTGTACATAGAAATTCTTATAGACTCCACTAAAAAACTACTCAACCTAACAAGTGAATTTGGCAAAACATGGGATACAAAGTCAATATTCAGAAATCAAAGGCATTTTTGTATACCAACAATGAAATATCAGGAATAGAAATCAGGAAAAAAATCCCATTTGATATAGCAACAATAAAAATAAAATACCTAGGAATAAACCTAACCAAGGAGGACAAAGACCTGTACTAAGGAAACTACATAACACCGAAGAGAGAAATTAAGGAAGACACAAACAAATGGGAACATATACTGTGTTCATGGATCAGAAGAATTAACATAATCAAAATTTTCATACTATCCAAAGCCATTTATAGACTCAATAAAATCCCTGTTAGAATACCAAGGATGTATTTCACAGATATAGAACAAACATTTCAAAAATTTATGTGGAACCACAAAGAACCCCGAATAGCCACAGCAATTTTGAGAAAGAACAACAAAGTAGGAGGGATTACAATACCTGACATCAAACTATATTTCAAATGGTAATCAAAACAGTCTGGCACTGGCATAAGAATAGACATATAGATTAATGGGACAGAATAGAGAGCTCAGAAATAAATCCAATAAAAAACCCAATTATTTATTGGGTAAACAAACAAACCCAATATTGTTGTTTATTGTTAACTTATAAACAATAATAAATTAATGGTCTATGGTCAATTAATATTCAACAAAAGGAGCAGAAGCATAAAATGGAGTAAAAATAGCCTCTTCAACAGATGTTTTTGGGAGGTCCGGACAGCTACATGCAAAAAAAATGAAACTTGACCACCAATTTACACCATATACAAAAATAAACCCAAGATTGATAGACTTAAATATAAGTCATGACATTATAAAAGTCCTAGGGAAGAACAGAGGCAGGAAAATCTCAGATATTCCAAGCAGCAATATTTTCACCAATATGTCCTCTAGAGCAAGAGACATAAAGGAAAGAATAAACAAATGGGACTTCGTCAAAATAAAAAGCTTCTGCATGGCTAAAGAAAACATCAGCAAAATGAAAAGTGAACCAATGGTATGGGAAAATATATTTGCAAATGGTACCTTGGACAAAGGTTTGATTTCCATAATATATAAAGAACACATACAACTCCATTCCAGGAAGAAAAACAACCCAATTAAAAAATGGGAAAAAGACTTGAACAGACACTTCTCCAAGGAGGACCAACAGAGGGCCCAGAGACATATGAAAGGATGCTCAGCATGACCAGCCACAAGAGATGCAAATTAGAACCACAGAGATATTCCACTTCACACTGGTCAGAGTGACCATCATAAACAAATCAACAAAAAACAAGTGCTGGTGAGGATGTGGAGAAAAGGAAACCCTAGTGCACTGTTGGTGGGAATGCAGACTGGTGCAGCTACTGTGGAAAACAGTATGGAATTTCCTCAAAAAATTAAAAATGAAACTGCCTTTTGATCCAGCAATTCATTTCCTCAAAAAATTAAAAATGAAACTGCCTTTTGATCCAGCAATTCCACTGGTGGAATTACAACCTAAGAACCTTGAAACACCAATCCAATAGAACCTATAAACTCCAGTGTTCATAGCCGTGCAACTTACAATAGCCAAGTGCTAGAAGCAGTGTAACTGTCCATCAGTAAATCAGTGAATCAATCATCTGTGGCACATTTACACAATAGAATAATTTGCAGCCAAAAGAAAGAAAATGCTCTTAACCTTTGTGACATTATGGATTGATCTGGAGAGCATTATGCTAAGTGAAATAAGCTAGGCAGTGAAAGACAAATACCATATGATCTCACCTATAAGTGGATCATAATCAACAAAAAAAACAAGGAGAAAATATAGCCAGAGACATAGAAATAAAGAACAGAGTAACTAGAAGGGTGGAGGAGATAATGGGGCGATAAAGGGGAAGGGTCATCAAGGAACATGTATAAAGGACACATGGACAAAGTCAAAGAGGGTAGGATTGAGTGGGGGGGATGGGGATGGGTGGGACTGAGGGGAGTGGTGGTAGGAAAATGGAGACTACTATACTTGAACAACAAAAAAAAGAAAAAAGAAAATATTCTAAATATGTGAGTTTTATCATATGTATTTTTGCAAATATTTTGTTCCTGCCTGTGGCTTTCCTTTTTATTTCTATTCTTACATATAATTTTTACATCTGCATTCTTTTATTGCCATGGAAGACAAAATTTGTAGCAAAAATGGCTATATGTATCATTTGCTCCAACTATAGGGTAATAATTATTCAATGTAGAGATGCAATCTTTTGAATAATATTTTAAGGTTAGTACACACCAACAATCCAGAGATGAAATCCTCTACATAGATTCATTTATTTTTATAACACTGTTTTTCAGAGAGCAAAAGCTTTTAACTTTGATGAAGGGAAATTGAACACTTTTATTTTATAATTCATGTCTCTGTATCCCACTTAAGAAACCTTTGCCAGAGCCAATGTGACAGAGATTTTCTACTTTGCTTACTTTAGATATTTTATGGTGTTGTCCTTATATTTAGATCTATGATCTCTTTCCAGTTAGTTTTATGTATGGTGTGAGATAAAGGTCAAGGTTCACTTTTCTGCATTTGAATACTCAGTTTGTTGAGTAAAACATCTTTTTGCAATTACACTGTTTTGGCATGTGTCAGAAAATAAATTAACTGTGTAAGTGTGGGTCTATTTCTCAACTCTGTATTCTGCTCCATTGAACTATATGTCTGTCTTTAAGACGATACCACAATGTGTTGATTACAGTAGCTCTACAATGTCTTGAAATCAAATAGTACAAGTTCTCCAAATTTTATTTTTCCAAAATCATTGTGGCTATTCTAGTTTTTATTCATTTGCATTTCCATATACATTTTCAAATCAACTTGTCAATTTCCACACACACACACACACACACACACACACACACAGAGCTGGAAATTTTGATTGTGATTGCATTGAATGTATAGATCAATTTGGAGACAATTGCCATCTTAACAATATTGAGTCTTCTGATTTATGAATACCTTATATCTCTATTTATTTAGGTCTTCTTTTAGTTTTCTTAGCAAAGTTTAGTAGTTTTCAGTGTACAGGTCACACAGATTGTTTAATTTATGCCTAGGTGTTCCAAATTTTTTGATACTAGTATAAATGGTATTTTAAAAAATTAAGTTTTCAATTGTTTTTTGTTGCAATATGGCAGTACAATTACTTTCTGTATCTTGCAATCTTGATAAACTCACTTACTAGTTCTAGTAGCTTTTTAAAATAAATTTCTTAATATTTGTACCTAGATAATCATGTCATCTGTGAATAAAGAGTGTTTTAGTTCTTTCTTTCCAGTTTCAGCGTCTCCTTCCTCCCTTTCTTGCCTGACTTTAGTGACTAGGACTTCCAGTGCAATGCTGTAAAGAAATAGTGAAAAGAGACATCCTTGCCTCATTTCTCATCTTAAAGAGAAAGCAGTCAGTCTTTTATCATTAAGTTTAATCTTAGCTGTAGGTTTTTTACAGATGTCCTTTATCAGGTTGAGGAAGTTCTTTCTCTTATTCTTAGTTTGCCAAGAGTTTTTATTATGAATGATGGTTGTATTTTTGTTAAGTACTTTTTCTGTACCCATTAAAATGATTATACTTAAGTTTCTTTTTAAGTCTGTTAACATGGTGAATTGAATTGATTGATTTCCAAATATTAAACCAACTTTGTATTCTTGGGATAAACTCCATATGTTATTTATTATCCTTATCTATGTTCATGAGAGTTGTTGTTTGTTATTTTATTACAATATCTTTTTATTCCTATAAGGTTTGAGTGATTTTATATCTGGTAATACCTCATAGAAATTTTTGGGAAGTATTCCCTCCTTTTTCTGAAACTTTCTGTGTAGAATTTTGTCGCAGATCCTGTCCTGCAGAATCCATATGCTGTGGCTGATTTGTAAATAATTCACACATAAATCCTGGGGAGAAAACACAGGGACTACACGGTCCCCCTCTGAGTCAGAGAGAGAGCCAGAGAGAGTGGGCCAGAGAGAAGGCCAGGGAGCATCTTCGAATGCCTCTGCCACTCTCTCCAGAGGAGAGAGCGCCCTGACCCCTGCCTTGACAGGCTTTTATTGTCTTTCTGGGCACATTACCTTGAGGGTGGTTTTCATTTATTTTGCACAGGTCTTCATTAGGTGATAGACAACAAAGGAGAGGACATCAAAGAAGGATATTTGCAAATGTAAAGGGAAAAGGGGTTGGGCTGGACTTGAGAGGTTTATCACAGATTTTCAGGAAGCTGCTTTGAAGATATGCAATCAGCGTTTGTTGCTTTAATCCAGGGTAAGAGAGTTTTAGTGAGAGCAAGCCTCAGCTCTAGGAAAAACTTAGGTCTGATTTACTCATGGGAAAACCTGTCCATGCACGTGGGGCCTGCTTGAGGACTCGAGTCCCACTGAGGTTTTAAACAGTGAGAGCTGAACTACAATTCCCACGATGTATGGATGTTTCCCTATATTTCTTATCATGTCTTTCTTGAATCCTTGCTAGAATTCACCAGCAAATCTATCTGTGTCTTGAGTTTCCTTTGTGGGAGTTTTTTAAAACTACAAGTTAAAATTCTTTAATTGATGTAAGACTATTCTTGTTATATTTGTTTTTGAGTGAGTTTGATTAATGTCTTTCAATGAATTATCTTTTACTTAAATTTTCAAATTTATGGGCATTAAGCTGTTTCTAATATATCTGTACTGTCTTTTTTTTTAATGTTGACACTATTACAGTAGTGCTGACAGTACAGGGAGTGAGAGTGAAGTCCCCCTTGCCTGCTTCTACTCATCCCCCATCCCCTTCCCTCCTGCTGTCACCACATTGTTGTTCATGTCCATGAGTAATGCATATATGTTCTTCAGCTAATGCCTCCACCTTCTTTCACCCAGTCCTTGCCTCCCCTCTCCCCTCTCACAGCTGTCCATCCATTCCACACATCCATGCCTCTATTTTTGTAAGGTCTATAGTGACATTTCTGTTTTCATTTCTGAAGTTTCTGAGTTGCAGTGTCCTCTTTCTTTTTAAAAGTTTATTAACAAATTTATAAATTACATTATTCTTTTCAAAGGAAACAAGTTTGAATTTCCTTGATTTTTCTCTGATGGTTTTCTGTTCACAATGTCATTGATTTCTCCTGTTATTTTATTTTACTTTTTTAATGCTAATTCGAGAATAACTTTATTGATTTTAGAATGACAGGAAAAGAGAGAGGGAAGGAGAAAGGGAGGGAAGCAAGGAGGAGGAGGAGGGATGGGGGGAGAGAGAGAGAGAGAGGGAGAAATGTTGATGTGAGAGAGAAACATTGGCCAGGTGCCTCCTGGACGCACCTTGACCAGGGATGGAACCTACAATATAGGTATGTGCCCTGACTGGGAATCCAACCCTGCAACCTTCTTGTGTATGGGAGGACACTTCAGCGAACTGAGCCACCTGGCTAGGGTTCTTTCTTCTTTTTTAATGGATTTGATGCTATAAATTTCCCTGTACATACTGCTTTAGCTTCATTCTCCAAATTTGACATGTTGTATTTTTCATATTTTTAAGTAAAAAATATTTTCAAATTTCCCTTGTGATTTCTTTGACTGATGAATTATATAGAAGTATGCTGTTTGGTCTGTGGCCCCAGCTGGAATTGTGAAGGTCCTGCTGAGGCAGCTGCTGACATGTGCAGGATGTCCTCAAAGAAGGAAACCCCATTTGCCAAGGCCACATTCTGGGCAGTGAGGAGAGCAAACCTGGTTCTGCTCAGGCTGTTGAACAGTGGTTGGGTGGATGTGGACTGCAGGGACAGTTATGGTATCACGCTACTCATGGTCACCTCCTATGCTGGTCACATAGATGGTGTGATGGAACTCATTCTCCAAGGAGCGGATATCAATCTCCAGAGTCATGTAAAACTGCCTTGTTCTTTGCTGCCTGGCAAGGCTATAATGACGTTGTGAGATTTCTCTTTGAATTTGGAGCATCCACTGAAGTTAGGACTGAAGACAGGCATGCTGTCCTATTAGCCACAAGTCAGTATGGGCACATGCAGGTGGCTGGTACCTTGCTGAAGTGTGGAGCCAGCATCCATAAGCAGATTTATGATGGAGCTGCTTCACTGTTCCTAGCTGCTCAAGGTGGTAACTTGGGTGTTACTCAATTATTGTTGTTTTTCAGGATTAAAAGTCAACCAGGCAAGGTGGGAAGGGACAGTGCTGCTCTGGATTTTGCCTCAGATGGGCCACAGCAATGTGGTGAGGGCGAGGCTGGCTGCGTGGAGCAACATCGTGATGCTACCCAATGCAATGGTAAACAGCATCACTGAAAGCAGCCATCAAAGAGACCCAGGGAGGTGAATGGAAACCCAAATATAAGAGCTATAAACATAAATCTCTTGGAAGAAAACATAGGGGCAAATAGTCATAATCTTGGGTTATGACACTAAAAGCACAAGCACCACCAACAAAACATACAGAAATTTGATTTCAAAAAATTTTAAAACTTTTGTACACTATCTTAATAGGTCACAATAAAAAATAGAAAAGACAACCTTTAGAATAGGAAAAGATATTTACAAATCATTTATGTAATAAGAATCTAGTATCCAGAATTTATAAAAATTTTTTACAATTTACCAACAAAAGGGCAAATAATCCAATTTATTAATGAGCAAAGGATTGAAATAGAACTTCTCCAAAGAATATATAAAAATGACTCACAGGCATATTTGTCCAACATAATTAGTCTTAGGAAATGCAAATCAAAATTACAATGAGACACCACTTTACACCTGCTTGGATGACTATAATTTAAAAAAGTGAAAATAACTTTTGGCAATGATGTGGAAAATTGAAGTCCTCATACATTGCTTGTAGGAATGCAAAATGGTGAAATTACTATGGAAAAGAATTTGGAGGTTCCTCAAAATGTGTAACATAGAATTACTGGGTGATATGTGTCTTATTTCAGTCTGCTATATAACAAAGTACCCTAGGCTGGGTGGCTTACAAACAAGTAAATTATTTCTCACAGTTCCAGAGGATAGGGAATCTAGGAGATCAAGGCGTTGACAGACTCTGTGTCTGGTGAGAACCTGTTTCCTGATTCATACATGACTGTCTTCTTGCTGTGTCCATTCAAGGCAGAAGGAATAAGGGAACTGTCTGGGGTCTCTTATTTAAGTCACTCATCCCATTCATGAGGACTCTACCCTCAAGACCTGATTGTCTCCTCCAAATTTGGAGGCTGCACCTCCAAATACCATCACACTGGGGATTAGGTGTCAACATATTAATTATTTGGGGAAACAAACATTCAGTCTATGGTACCCAGCAATTTCACTCCTAGGTATATACTCAAGTTACATAAAATATATACATGTCCACACAAAAACTTGTACACAAGTGTTCATAGCAGCACTATTCACAACAGCCAAGAGGTACAAACAATCCAAACATCCATCACTTGATGTATAGATAAACAAATGTATCCTTATAATGGGATATTATTCAGCCACAACTAGGAATAAAATACTGATACATGGTACAACATGGATGAATCTCTAAAATATTATGGTATGTGAAAGAAGGCAGACACAAAGGCTATTCACAGTGTGTCACTCCATTTACATATGCAGAATAGACAAACTCATAAAGACAGAAAGAAAATTAGTGGTTGCTAGGGGCTGGGGAGAGGGCAAAATGGGGAATGACTGCTTAATGGGACAGGATTTCCTTTTGAAGTGGGAAAATGTTCTAGACAGTCTTGATGGTTTCACATTGTGAATGTATTAAATGCCACTGAATTGTGTACTTTAGAATGGTGAATATTCTATGAATGTTACCGTAATAAATAAGAAAGGCTTGCTGATGTATAGTATGTGGGATGAGAGTGTAAGAAGGAATCTTCTGAGCTTTTTTTGGAAGTTATGGACTGCAGGGGCCTTAGGCATTCACTGTTTCAGTCTCCACTGCATCCTTTCTCTTTTTTTGTCCACGAATGCTTATTCTCACCCCAGGGCCTTTGTACCTGCTCTTCCATGTGCCTGGAATAAGCTTCTTCCAACTCTTGGCCTGACTGCTACCCTCTACATTCATGTCTCAGCCATGTTAGCACCTCCTCAAACACTCTTCCACAAGACTGATTGGCTCCTCCTCATCTCCTTGGGGTTCCCAAACTATGGCACTCACTATCATGCCAACCAGTCTACATGCTTCAGAGCATTGATCACAATCTCATATTTTATTGAGTTGATCACTTGCTTATTGTCTTTATTCCTTTAGCCCAAATGTTTACTCCATGTGAAAAATAACTTGACTTATTCACAACACATCCCTGATGTTGAGCATATGGTGTGCTCTCAGTAAAGACTTGTTGAACAAATGAATGAATGAAACTCACCTCGAAAAGTCAGAAAAAAATACAGTCTTGTTTAAGCGAATTCAAGTAAAGCAAAGTTGATAGCAGCAGTTATTATCTGTCTATAGGGGGAAGTGAGATTTTTTTTTTTTTGCCTCAATTTTAGACTTGGAAATTTATTATGGTGAGATTGTCTCATCCATTAACCTGCTGCCCACCAGTGCCTTCATCAAAGGGAACTGTCAGTATTCCTCTTAAAACTCACTGAAGCCTCCCACCTTCATGTCCCACTCCAAGATGGTGTCACAACCTCAGGGCCCACAGATACTACTTACCATGACCCATATGTGACCAGGTGTTGACAGCCTGCAAATTGACATTCACATTAACCACCATTTCTATTCCCTTCATCTGCTCACACAGCATCTCCATTTTTTTCTGTAAAAATCTTCTTGTTCCACTACTTGGATGTCTTCTAAGAAGAGATTCATAAACTTACCTGTGGCTGCAGTTACCACTCATGGTCTGCTGTGTTGACTTTTCTTTGTTCTGGCTCCCCCTGGTGTCTGTAAGTCACCAGTATGAGCTCCACAAGAGCCATGAATTAGGTGCTTGGCCTGTCATGAGATCTCTGGATGCTTCTCAAATTTTTATTTCTGCATTTTATATATGCAGAGGTGGCCCACCCCCACTGGCTGAACAACAAATGATTAACTATAACAAGTATAATCTCCTTCCTCTTTGGCAGATACTTGGTTGTCCAGCACCCCTTGCAGTAAAAATGACCATGGTGAGGTTGTGATTGGGACTCCCCTCCTGCAGGGGTGTGTCCCAGGCCAAACCAACTGGATGACTAACCGTGCTCTTTACCAGGTGACTATTCCTGAGAGTCTTTCTGGCCTTCCAGAGCTGCCTTGGTTTCATACCATTTTCCAGTTTTCCAGGCTCCCATGGATTCTGAGAATGCCCATTAGATATCCATTAGCTTTCCAGTTTATTCCCTTTTGTCCAAATTAGCCAAAGCTGGCTTCTGTGGCTTATGAGCAAAGACACTTGACAAATGGGAAAGAGGGGGCTATGGATTCACTACTGCAGGGAGAGGGCACACTCTGAGCTGTTCTCAGTCCTTCTGAAAGGAGGCCTGAATACTGGTGGTGGCAGGGGTGGCTTTGGGGGCAAGAAGGCAAATCCTTAAAGTCAACTTGTTCATGCCACTCCAGCCACACTGGCCTCCTTGCAATTTGGCACACTCAGTGGGCATCTCCCACCCCAGGGCCTTTCCACTTACAGTTCCTTTTGCTTGAAATGCTCTTCCTTTAGAAATCTCCACAGCCTACTCTTATTCCTATTTGCTCAAATGCCACCTTTTCAGTGGGGCCTCTCTTAACCACCCTACATCAAAATACAAACCCCACCCACCAGGGCCCGCTCTGTCTCCCTTGCCTAGTTTATTTTTCTACAGAATCTTCCAACATAATATATCCCTTATTTACATATTTTGTTGTCTACCTCCTAAGCTCCACAGGCCAGGGTGTTTTGTTTGTCTTGCTCACTTCAGTATCCCCAGCATGCACAGTAACCTGGCATATATTAGGCTCTCAATAGATATTTATTGACCTGAATTGCATTCTGGGTGCATTCAGTCAGAAACTTGATGGAACAAGGTTTGGTCTCACAGAGCCCATTGCCTGCACAGCCCTGGAGATCCTGGCTAATAGCTGCACCCCACTGGGGACAGGGTCCTGGGAGGACCCCACTCTCCCAATGACCTGTTAGATTGGAGTCACTCAAGAAACCAGACGGACGCAGTGAGCTAAGGTGCAGGGTTTGTTAGCAGGAATAAGAGGGAAAGTGGGGCCAACCAAGGGAGGTTGCGGAGCCAAACAAGGGAGGTTAGGACTTGTGGGGGAGAGTGGGGCCAACCTAGGGAGGTTGGGGAGCCAACCAAGGGAGGTTAGGACTCATTCTGTTGTTCTTAGGGCAGGGTTTTTAAGCACAAAAACCCACAAAGAGTAACTGGTTGGGGTGTCAGAGTCTGATTGGCTAGAGCTGGTTGCTGGGTACTATTTTTGCTGATCATTGTTCTTCATACATCTTGTCAGGCTCAAGTTAAAGCTGCAGCTGTTATGCCAGATAGGCCGACCCTAGACCCTAATCTTAGCTGGGTATCTGTTTGTCCTGGGTAGGGTCAGCAGGCAGTTTCCCAAGGTACAGTTTCCTGCCTAGTGATTTTCCATTCCTCTTAGGCCTGCCTAGGTCTGTCATGACCTGCATGTGGTGAGGATATAACTGGAAAAGAGACCGGCATTCAGGCTGCCTGTCACTACCAAGCCCAATAAGCAATGACAGCAATTGAATCTTTATGGTGCTTTATTCAGATGGCTGGCTATCTGAGAAGATGGTGGGGTCATACCCTAACAGACCATCTTGTCTTTTCTTTCCAGGCCAACGTTTTTATACCAGGGAATAAAGAAGGTGTGGTTACCTGGCTGGTGTAGCTCAGTGGATTGAGCGTGGGCTGGGAACCAGAGGGTCCCGGTTCGATTCCCAGTCAGGGCACATGCCTGGGTTGTGGGCCAGGTACCCAGTGAGGGCCATGTGAGAGGCAACCATACATTGCTGTTTCTCTCCCTCCCTGTCTACCCCCTTCCCCTCCCTCTAAAAATAAATAAATAAAATCTTAAAAAAAAAAAAAAAGAAGGTGTGGTGAGGGCTTTGAAGTTCAGAGGGGATCAGGTGAGTGAAGCTACAACATTTGTGTCCTGGGCAGTTAGTTGTTCCCAGGGACAGGTGGTCGTCTCTCTCTCTCTCCCTGGAACACAAAGGCCTGGATGCCTCCAACTTATCCGCAGGCGGTAATCTTTAGCAGTGCCCCAGGAGATCAGTTGTTTTCCCAGGAGCCAGGATAGGCCTTATCTGTAGTTTCTGAAACAAAAGCTTTAACACATACATTACTTGCTAGGCTTATGACTTTTTACCTTAAACTAAAATTTTTCTAACTCTTGAGTGCCCTATCAAGGAGAGGGGGCCACTTAAGGCCTGGCCTCTTCTGTAAGGAGAGTTTTGTAAGATTCTCAGCAATAAATTAATAATAATGATAATGGTAAGAACAGCAGCTGTAGTAACCTTTTGTGAGTGCTGGCCTTTTAAATCCTGGGACTGCGTTTAGACTTTTACATTCAATAGCTCACTTCAGTCTCACACCATTCCCATGAGGTAATCATATGTCCCTGAGAAAACTGAGTTTCAGAGAGGGTGCCCCACCATCTCCCGCCACTTTTTCGAGCATGGCACAAAGCAGACATTGAATACATGATGCTGCTGTCCTTCCCAGCCCCGCATGAGGGTGGGTGGGGCACTGACGTTGGGTAGGGAGGTGAGGGGTTCGTTGGGGGGTCCAGGTGCTGGAGGTGCGAGAGTGAGGGTGTGCATCTGGCTGGCAGGAAGTTCGTGCAGAAAACCTGGCGCCAGGGCAGCGAATTTCTTGGCGGGGGGAGGGGGGGGTTGCAGGGGTGGCCCGCGTGCCTTACAGGTGTCAATGTCACTTGGTGCCCGGCCCCACCCCCGGTCTGCTGCTCTGGAGTCCCACCACCAGGACACTCCAACGCCCGGGACTCCTCCGTGGCGTGCCCAGCCACGGATTGAGGCCTAGATGATTAAGGGCGGGAGGGCAGGCCCGAGCCCTGGCCCAGCCCCTGCATGACTGCCTCCTTCTTGTCTTGTGCCAGAGAGGCGGAGACTCAGCACAGGCTGCCCGCACAGCCTAGGATGTAGGTGGTGAGGTGAGTAAGGGGGGGCTCAGTGAGGGTAGAGGGGTTTGGAGGGTGCAGCCTCTGCGGGGGACAGTCGTACCGCCCCCTCCCTAGGAAAGAGCCTCAAAGGTGGGGTGACCACTGGCGGAAGGGGGCGGGCACCTTGTTGTGGTGCTTACCTGGGTGGGTCACCTTCTTCGGACTGGAGGCTGGTGTTTCTGGGCAGGGGCTTCAGGTGTGCGGGAGGGGCTCTGGATGTTTTTCTGCTGTGTGCATGGGCATATGCAGCGTGAGGGCTCTCCAGCAGTGAGGCACTCCTGCATGTGTGCAGGTAGGACCCCTTTCGTGGAGGAGCTCTTGGGTGGGTCTCACTAAGATGAGACAAGCATGGGGTTGGGGTCTGGATGGGCCCGCAGCAGGAGGACCATACTTCAGGAAAGGGGAAGATAAGCCTTTGGGGAAATAAAGCCTCTCCCACACATCCCCATGCCCCCCTTCCGAATTCTTAGTCCTTGGAGACATCCCCAGAAGTCAGGAGACTCCCTCCCCGAGAGTCTCTGGCCAGTGTGTCACTCCATTTGTGGGCATGTGCTTGCACTCTCCTGGAAGGCAGGCCCCCGCCTACTAAGGAGGATGAGAGTCAGACAGGGTTCAGCTGCCCCTCTGTCCTCTCCCTGGGGTGAGCAAGGAGCCCAGTCTACCCTGTAGAGTTAGTAGCCCTTGACTTCCCACAGAAGGACAGAATCTGTAGCAATGGGTGCTGGGGAAGCATTGAGATGCCTGTATTATAGGTGTGTATGTGTGTACATGCCTGTGTGGGCAAGGACATGTGGCTGTGACTGTGGATCTGAGAATGCTTGTGCTTCTGTCTGGAGCCGTCTCAGTGTTCTCTCTATGTATCATGTGTATATGTATCTGTATGTCTATGTGTTTATCTGTAGTTTTGAGTATGATGTGTATCTGACTGATGCGAGAATCTGTGGGACGAGTAAGGCTGTGCTGTGTGTGTATTGCCCTCCTCATGTCACCCACATCTCTCAGCCTGGGACCCCATTGCTGCTGAGCCAGTGTCACTGGTGCACCTTCAGTCCTCAGCCTGCAGACCTAGGGGACTGGCCTGATCCCTGTGGCTCTGTGTGTGTTTGAGGTGTCAGCGCTGAGCACCAAGAAGTCTCTCTCCCCTTGCTGGTAGACAGCCATGAAGGGCAGCCCTCCTTGGAGACTGTGGGTGTATGTCTGTGTGTATGTATGTGTGTGGTATGCCCCATGCTGTTTCAAGAAGTAGTTCTAGGGCTGGTTGCACATTCTGGCCTTTCTGATTAAGGAAATATACAAGATACATAGGATCCCTCAGAAAGGCCCAGAACTTTTCAGCTCAGCCCTAAAACAGACTTCCAAGAGGACCTGAAGAAAACTCTTGTCTGGAGGAAACTCTTTTCAACAAAACTTATAGACCCACACATTCTGATGACTATTTCAGGGGAGGGTGTGTTTAGACCCTCCCCGCAAAGTGTTCAGGTTAAAAACTTGTAGTCTTTTTGTTTATTATTTAACCAAACCTAGATGTAATATATGCTCCCCAGATGTTTTCACCTGGAATGGTTCTGTGGTTAAGGAAATGGTTGGCTGTTTCCATTGGGATGGGGCTGCAGGCAGAAGAGCATGTCAGCAAGGCATTTGGGGAGGGCAGTGCTTCCTGCTTCTGGGCGAGGCCAGTTGCGACCCTGGTCCCAACGTTGCCAACAGCTCCTTTGGTGCCTTGGACAAGTCCCTTTCCCTATCAAGGACTCAGTTTGCACATCTGGAGAAGGAAGCATTGTCCAGTGCCCTTCCAGGTCCCATCATATCAGTTTAGTTTGGGTTATTGGCCAGGCTAGGGGGAACACTTAGTTCATGGTAGCCAGTGGTCAGGCCTGTATCCTGTCTCCCTTGAGGGGCTGGGTTTTTCTGCTTGACTCCAGACTGAGATCATCTTTTGATCAGAGGGAACTCCTGGCATCCTTTCGGTTTCTGAGGGTGGCAGGGGAAGACCTTGTAAGTTTAGACCAAGGGCCTCAAGCACCCGTTAACCCCGGATCTACAGTTAGAAGGCAGGACTTAACAGTCACAAGTTTGTGGCCATTTCTAAATTCTGCATTTCTTGTGACACATTGTTTTAGTAATCAGAGCTTCCATTTATTGGGGGCCACTCTGTGCCCTACCCTGTGTGCACAGTAACTTTATGAGGTGAGTGAGGTTGTCCCCATATTGCAGACAAGGAATTGGGCTCAGAGAGGAAGAGTGAGTTGCTGAAGAGCACACAGTAAGAAGGGGCAGAGCTGGGTACTTAGCCCCCGGGTCTGTCTGACAAAAGAATCACACTCTTCCCCCATATATCACAAACATGCCCATCCACATCTGCACAGAACCATAATTTTGGCGTATGTAGGTGGTATAATTTCCATTGTACAAGTTAGAATACTGGCCCAGAGAGAATAAGTGATATTTCAATGGTATAGATGACTAACAGGGAACAGGTTCTAATCTTGTGTCTGTGAGCCCCCCTGTTCAGCATGGGTATCCATAAGGCCATGGCAGCAATTTTCCCCCAAAGCAGACCTCTCTCTTCCTTCTTTTTTGGGGAGTACCTCCCCCGATATCAAAGAGCCAGTCTCTAGTGGAATGCATAAAAATTTGGGCATCAAGTCAAATGTCCTCTCTCCTCATGTCTGGGTTCAGAGGAGTCGTATCCATAGTTGTCACTGCCTTGCCCAGAGACACCTTCCATTCTTTTTTCTGTAAAAGGCGGCTTAACAATGCAGACAGGTCTTCAAGCTTTGCCTGAGCCACTAAAGCCGCAAAGGCTAGCAAGGGTGGCAAGGCAGGAGGCTCTGTACAGTGCTGAGCCATTGTGACCCAGTACCATGAAGCAGAGCAAGAAGGAGTTCTGGGATCAGCCAGAGCTAGATTTAAATGCTGGTACGTTTATTTACTAAGGAACATCTATGTGTCAGAGGCTAGGCTGGGCTCTTTGGATGTAGCTGTGAACAAAATAGGCCCTGCCCTCTTGGGGCTGACATTCTAGTACATTAGACAGGCCCTGTAGCACAGGAGCCCCAAACCAGGGAGCTGCTAAAGTGTTTGTAATTTTCAAAAAAAACCACCCGGTGGACTTGCCGATGTGGACATGCCATTTATTACTCACATTACAGGGGAATGCAGTGGCAGGCTGTGCAAGAGAGACTGCACCTCCTCCAGTCTGAGGCTCATTATCAGGGGTCTCAGACATAGAAGGCACATGTCTTTTGCATGACTCTAAACTCTATTACCTCAGTGTGTAAAAGGGCCAAAAAGCAGTCACAGGACAAGAAGCCACTCCCAGAAGGAGATAAGGAGAGAGTTACAATCCATTCCGAAAACAATACACATTCCTCCTGGCCAGTGGCCATCTGACCAGCCCTCAGTCACGGGATGGGGAAGGGCCATGTCCACTTACCCCAGACCCCAAAGACAGTCTGAGTGTAATTAAAAAGATAATTACAGGCTGTGCACCAAGGTCTCGAGAGACACTTTGTATCACAAGAACACATAACAGAAAAGTAACTGCCTGCAGTCATGTATCCTAAACATATCTCATGTCTAAGAAGATATGTGAAGGATGAGTAGGCCTTTTAGGTAAAGTTATGAGGTGGGAAGAGACAGAGAAAAACCATTCCTGGCAGAGAAAACTGCATAAGTAAACAATGTATGGCCAGAGGGAGCATCATGAACTTGAGGAATGGGAGCACTCGGAAGTAGGGGGAGTTCCAAGAGGAAGGAGAGGGTGCTGGGTGCAGTTGGGGCAGAGCACCTGGTGCTATTATTAAAGCAAGGGGGAAGGAGTGGGGAAGACTTAAGAAATATAGAAAGAAGATGGAGGAGCTGATATTGATTGCTTATAAATTTCACAGTCCCGTCTGGTTTTCAGTTCATTTATAACGGGGATGAAAATTACTCAACTGTCAGGATAAACAATGTGAAAACACCCACCATGTTAGCCTGAGCTTCTACAGAACAGGTGTCTTATTTTTCTATCTCCCCAGTGCCACCAAGGGAAAGCTGGAGGCCGGGTGGCCTCAGCATAATTTCCTCTAGCTAAATCCAGCCAGCTCAGTCCTGGTTTGTTCCTGGCTTGCTTCATCTTCCCTTGCTTTTCCCTCCCCACCTCCATCACTTAATTTTGTCTTCTTTTTAAATTACATTTATTTGGGTGACATTGGTTAATAGGATCATATAAGTTTCAAGTGTACATTTCTATGATACATGATCTGTATATTACATTGTGTGCCCACCACCCAAAGTCAAATCATCTTCTATCACCATACATTTGTGCCCTTTTTACTACCCCCACTCCCTTCCCTATGGCAACCACCATACTGTTGTCTGTGTCTATGAGTTTCAGTTTTGTATCCCACATATGAGTGAAATCATGTGGTTCTTAGCTTTTTCTGACTGACTTATTTCACTTAGCATAATATTCTCAAGGTCCATGTGAGTCACAATTGGCAATATTTCTTCTTTTCTTATAGCTGAGTAATTCTGTTGTATATATGTACCACATCTTCTTTATCCAATTCCCTGTTGAAGGACACTTCTTTTTATTAAATACCTTTGAATTTTATTGTTGTTCAAGTACAGTTTTCTGCCTTTCCCCCCACCCCTCCCCACCACCTCAGCCATCCGCACTGCCTTCCCCTGTTTCCATCCCCCCTTGTTTCTGTCTATGTATCCTTATAGTTGTTCCTGTAAACCTTTCACCCTTTTCCCCCCATGACCTCTTCCCCTCTCCCCTGGTTACTATCAGTTTATTCTTAATTTCAATGTCTTTGGTTATATTTTGCCTGCTTGTTCGTTTTGTTGATTAGGTTCCAGTTAAAGGTGAGGTCATGTGTTATTTGTCGTTCACCACCTGGCTTATTTCATTTAGCATAATGCTCTCCAGTTCCATTCATGCTGTCGCAAACGGTAGGAGCTCCTTCTTTCTTCCTGCTGCATAGAATTCCATTGTGTAAATGTATCATAGTTTTTTAATCCATTCATTTACTGATGGGCACTTAGGTTGCTTCCAGGACTTGGCTATTGAAAATTGTGCTGCTATGAACATTGGGGTGCATAGGTTCTTTTGGATTGGTGTTTCAGGGTTCGTGGATATAATCCTAGCGGTAGAATTGCCAGGTCAAAAGGCAGTTCCATTTTTAGTTTTCTGAGGAAATTTCATACTGTTTTCCGCAGTGGCTGAACCAGTCTGCATTCCTACCAACAGTGCACTAGGGTTCCCTTTTCTCCACATCCTTTCCAACACTTGTTGTTTGTTGATTTGTTTCTGATGGCCATTCTGACTGATGTGAGGTGGTATCTCATTGTGGTTTTAATTTTCATGTCTCTGATGGCTAGTGATACTAAGCATCTTTTCATATGTCTCTGGACTCTCTGTATGTCCTTCTAGGAGAAGTGTCTGTTCAAGTGTTGAAGGACCCTTTGGTTGTCTCCATGTTTTGGCCACCGTGAATAATGCTGCAGTAACCATGGGGATGCGTATATCTTTGTAAAGAAATGTTTTCAAGTTTTTTGGGTAGATAGTCAGAAGAGGGATTGCTGGATCATATGGTAGCTCCATTGTTGAGGAGCCTCCACACTGTTTTCCGTAGTGGCTGTACCAGTCTGCATTCCCACCAGTAGCGAATGGGGATTCCTTTTCTCCATAACCTCTCTTATTACCTGTCTTGTTTCCAATAGCCATTCTTTTCTTTAATTTTTTTTATTTTTGTTCAATTACAGTTATTTGCATCCTCTCCCCTCCCCTCCTCCCTTCCCCTCCAGCCCTCCTCCCCCCTAGCCTCCCTCCTCCCCCTTAGTTCTGTCCATGTGTCCTTTACAGTGGTTCCTGAAAACCCTTCTCCCCATTGTCCCCCCCCTCCCCTGTCTATTATTAGACTGTTCTTAATTTCAATGTCTCTGGTTATGTTTTGCTTGCTTTCTTCTTTTGTTGGTTATGATCCGGTTAAAGGTGAGATCATATGGTATCTGTCCCTCACTGCCTGACTTACTTCACTTAGCATAATGCTCTCCAGTCCCATCCACGCTGTTGCAAAGGGTATAAGCTCCTTCTTCCTTTCTGCAGTGTAGAATTCCATTGTGTAAATGTACCATAGTTTCTTGATCCATTCATTTGTAGATGGGCACCTAGGTTGTTTCCAGCACTTAGCTATTGTGAATTGTGCTGCTATGAACATAGGAGTGCAAAGGTTCTTTTGAATTGGTTTTTCAGGATTCTTAGGGTATAATCCTAGTAGTGGAATTGCTGGGTCGAAAGACAGTTCCATTTTCAATTTTCTGAGGAAGTTCCATACTGTTTTCCACAGTGGCTGCACCAGTCTGCATTCCCACCAACAGTGCAGTAGGGTTCCCTTTTCTCCACATCCCCTCCAACAGTTATCTGTTGCATTGTTGATGATGGCCATTCTGACTGGTGTGAAGTGATATCTCATTGTGGTTTTAATTTGCATCTCTCTGATGGCTAATGATGTTGAGCATCTTTTCATATGACTCTGGGCCCTCTGTATGTCCTTTCTCGAGAAGTGTCTGTTCATGTCTTTTGCCCATTTTTTAATTGTTTTTTTTTGTCTTCCTGGAGTGGAGTTGTATGAGTTCTTTATGTATTTTGGAGATCAGACCCTTGTCTGAAGTATCATTGGCAAATATGTTTTCCCATACGGTTGGTTCCCTTTTTATTTTAATACTATTTTCTTTAGCCCCACGGAAGCTCTTTATTTTGATAAGATCCCATTTGTTTATTCTTTCCTTTATGTCCCTAGCTCTAGGGGACAAATCATTGAAGATGTTGCTGCATGGAATGTCTGAAATTTTCCTACCGATGTTTTCCTCTAGAACTTTTATGGTGTCACGACTTACATTTAAGTCTTTTATCCACCTTGAATTTAATTTTGTGTATGCTGTAAGGTGGTGCTCGAGTTTCATTTTTTTGCAGGTAGCCATCCAGATTTCCCAACACCATTTGTTGAAAAGGCTATTTTTATTCCATTTTATGCTTCTGCCCCCTTTGTCAAAGATTAATTGCCCATAGAGACTGGGTTTATTTCTACACTCTCTATTCTGTTCCATTGGTCTATCTGCCTGTTTTTATGCCAGTACCAAGCTGTTTTGATTACAGTGGCCTTGTAATATAGTTTGATATCACGAATTGTGATCCCTCCTGCTTTGCTCTTCTTTCTCAAAATTGCAGCTGATATTCGGGGACGTTTATGGTTCCATATAAATTTTTGAAGTGTTTGTTCTATATCCGTGAAATATGTCATTGGAACTTTGATAGGGATTGCATTGAATCTATATATTGCTTTGGGGAGTATGGACGTTTTGATGATGTTGATTCTTCCAATCCATGAGCATGGTATATATTTCCATTTGTTTGTGTCTTCCATGATTTCTCTCTTCAGTGTTGTGTGGTTTTCGAGTACAGGTCTTTTACCTCCTTGGTTAGGTTTATTCCCAGGTATTTTATTTTTTTGTTGTTATATCAAATGGGATTTTTTTCCTGATTTCTGTTTCAGCTGTTTCACTGTTGGTATACAAAAATGCCTTTGATTTCTGAATATTGACTTTATATCCTGCTGTCTTGCCAAATTCAATTATTAGATCGAGTAGTTTTTTGGCGGAGTCTATAGGATTTTCTAAGTATACTATCATGTCGTCTGCAAACAACGACAGTTTTGTTTCCTCCTTTCCAATTTGGATGCCTTTTATTTTCTTTTCGTGTCTGATTGCTGTGGCCAAAATTTCCAGAACTATGTTGAATAGAAGTGGTGATAGTGGGCAACCTTTTCTTGTTCCTGATCTTAGTGGGAAAGATTTTAGTTTTTGTCCATTGAGCATAATGTTGGCTGTAGGTTTCTCATATATGGCCTTTATTATGTTGAGGAATGCTCCCTCTATTCCCACTTTGCTAAGTGTTTTTATCATAAATGGATGCTGTACCTTATCCAATGCTTTTTCTGCATCGATTGATATGATCATGTGATTTTTGTCTTTGCTTTTGTTTATGTGATGTATTATGCTTATTGTTTTGCGAATGTTGTACCATCCTTGCATCTCTGGGATGAAACCTACTTGGTCATGGTGAATGATCTTTTCAATGTACTGCTAGATGCGGTTTATAATATTTTGTTGAGAATTTTAGCGTCAATGTTCATCAGTGATATTGGCCTGAAGTTTTCTTTCTTTGTTGTGTCTTTTTCTGGTTTTGGGATTAGGATGATGCTGGCATCATAAAAAGAGTTTGGGAGTCTTCCATCATTTTTGATTTTTTGAAATAGTCTGTGAAGGATAAGTGTTAGTTCCTCCCTAAATGCTTTGTAGAATTCTCCTGTGAAACCATCTGGTCCAGGGTTTTGTGTGTTGGGAGTTTTTTGATTACTGCTTTAATTTCATCTGCTGTTATTGGTTGGTTCAGGCTTTCTGTTTCTTTCTTATTGAGTTTTGGAAGATTATATTTTTCTAAAAATTTGTCCATTTCTCCTAGGTTTTCATATTTCTTAGCATACAGTTCTTCATAGTAGTGATTTATAGTTCTTTGTATTTCTGTGGCATCAGTTGTAATATTTCCTCTTTCATTTCTGATTGAGTTTATTTGGGTCCTCCTTCTCTCTTTTTTTCTTGAGGAGCCTGCTTAAAGGCTTGTCGATTTTGTTTATCTTTTCAAAGAACCAGCTCCTGGATTCATTGATCCTTAGAATTGTCCTTTTAGTCTCTAAGTCATTTAATTCTGATCTGATCTTGGTTATTTCCTTCCTTCTACTTGCTCTGGGTTGTCTTTGCTGTTGTTCCTCGAGTTCTTGTAGGCGTAGGGTTAGGTTGTTT
>PVJI01010854.1:0-58591 GCA_004026765.1 Micronycteris hirsuta | reverse complement strand
GAAACAGCAATGTATGGTTGCCTCTCACATGGCCCTCACGGGGACCTGGCCTGCAACCTAGGCATGTGCCCTGACTGGGAATTGAACCGGTACCCTTTGGTTCCCAGCCCGTGCTCAATCCACTGAGCTACACCAGCCAGGGCTAGTTTTTCTTTTTAAAGAATAGAAATTTTTAATTTTAATGAAGTCTAATTTATCATTTTCATGTTTTGGTATGACAAAAAAAAATTCTTCACCTAATCAAAGTTCACAAAGCTGATCTCCTATGTGTTTTTTCCTAACATTTTGTAGGTTTGGTTTCACATTTAGTTTTATAATACAATTTTTTTAATGTTGCTACTAGAATTTTTTTTTTTTTTTAGAGAAGGGTAGGAGAAAGAGAGGGAGAGAAACATCAGTGTGCAGTTGCCTCTCATGTGCCCCAAGCTGGGGACCTGGCCCACAACCCAGGCTTGTGCCCTGACTGGGAATCCAACCAGCAACCCTTTGGTTCGCAGGCCAGCACTCAATCCACTGAGTCACATCAGCCAGTGCAGGCTTATAATACATTTTAAGTTATCTGGTATATGGTACAAGATATAGAGCCAACTTTATTTAATTTTTACTTAATGGGTATTCAATCGTTTCAACACCATTTGTGAAAAATGGTGGCATTTTTTCAATGAATTATGTTGGGACTGGTGGTGAGATTTAATTGACAACTGCTATAGGCAGAATTGTATGCCCCTGCCACCTCATATTGATTTGCTGAAGCCCTAGCCCCCAATGGGATGGTATTTGGAGATAGAACCTTTGGGATATACTTAGGTTTAGATGAGGTCATAACAGTAAGGCCGTAATGATGGGCTTACTGCCCTAATAAGAGGAGACACCAGAGAGCTTTCTCACTCTCTCTGTGTACATGCACCAAGGAAAGACCAGGTGAGTACACTGAACATACAGCAAGAAAGCAGCCATCTACAAGGCAGGAAGAGAGTCTTCACGAGAACTCAACCTTGCTGACACTCTGTTCTTGGAATTCTAGCCTCCAGAACAATGAGAAAATTCACTTCTGTTGTTCAAGTCATCTGCTCTATGATATCTTGTTACGGCAGCCTGAGCTGACTAAGGCAGCAATAGATGTATGGTGGATTTTGGAGCTCTTTATTATGTTCCATAGATCTATTTTTCTGTCATGACATCAATACCACATTGCCTCAGTTATTGTAGCTTTAAAACAAGTCTCAAAGTGTGATAGGGTTAGTCTTCCAAATTTGTTCTTTTTTCCCCCTAAAATTATTTTGGCTATTTTAGGTCTCTTAAATTTCCATATCAATTTTAATGTCAGCTTGTGAATTTCCACAATAGAGCTTGCTGGGATTTTGGCTGAGATTGCACTGGAGGCATAGCTGGATCTAGGAGAACAATATGGAGTCTTGTGATGTGAATACAGTATATCTCAACATTCCTCTTGAAAACGTTTTGCAGTTTTCAGTATGCAGGACTTAAAAATCTTTTGTTAAACTTACCTCAAATTACTTCATGATTTGTGATCCTATTGCAAGTGGGGTTTTTAAATAATCTCTAATTGTATGTTTTATTAAATTACAGTACATATAATTATTTACTGATATATTTGAACATGACCCTGGGAAGTGATGATGAACAGAAATTTTCTTACATACTGCTTGAAATGTCCTAAAAGGAATATTTGTATTTGCTCTAGTTTATGGAATATGGGGTAAGACAATTATCACATAGCATATATTTCTAAAATACCTCCTACTCTCAGTTCATTGTCCAAATGAGAAATGTGAGGCCAAATATAGCTGGAAATACTTGGCTATGTAAACACAATCTCAATCAGAATACATGAGGAAATGTTACAAATACAATTTTTGGCAAGAATTTTTAGAGGGCTTTAACACATTTTTTCCAGGCATCACAAGTGATTAGTGTGATGACAATGAATCTAACCAGTTAAAGTCTTTGTTGCCTGTCCAAAGTGGAATTTATAACAAGCCATTTTTCTTCTATACTGTATGAGGGAAAAATTGAGAAGCAATAATTGAGAATTAGAAAGAATAAAAATGACAGAGACATCGAACACTAACCAAATTTATTAACAAGAAAATTAGCTTTAAATAGAATATTTTTCTACTTGTTTTTGAAGAGTTTCAAATTTATATTGCATTTTCTTATCTTGTGGCAACTGAAGGAAATTATTTGTCTGAATGACAAATAATGACAAGCATTGGAGAATAGCAATGAGGGATTGAATTGTTCGAGAAGTACCTCAATTTTCACTACTGAAAATGACCTTATATTTAAGATAGCAAGGACAAAGAAACCATTTTCTAAAACACCCTGATGTTTCCCCTACCATCTACAAAAATGTGATCTCTCCTACAAAAACAATTATTTGTATAAGCAGGCCAAAAGCCTTGTTCTAGAAAATCCTCTTTCATAAATCCCCTTACATTTAACAATTTTTTAAACAACCAATTTTCTAATTTATTTAAAACTAATAGATCTTGGGTTACTATCACTTACTGACAATTCTCGCCTATTATAAGCAAAAGTAACCGCTACTGATATATCAGAGTCTACAGTGTACACTGAAGCATTAACAAGATTATCAAGTCAATTTAAACAACAAAAAATAGTTTGTGTAATTAACTTTTATATTTCAGGTGTATTCTTTAGAGAAGGCCAGACAGCAGATGTTCAAATTTTGTCAATTAAATTATCTTTATTAATTTGTGTGTAGGCTGGCTAGAGGAGTGTTCATAATAATATCAATAATTTTAGATGTGTGTGTCTGGTGTGCACGTGTGTGCATGTGTACATGAACTTTGTATGAAATATGGTTTCTTTAAAACCAAGATATGATTTCCATAAATGCTCTGAGTTCCTTGACATCAAAGCCCAGTAGGCTAGTATCATACCCGTGTATATGACCACATCGTGGGTCTAAGTGCCAGAGGAACAGGTCAGTTTCCACATGCCTGTGCATTGGGGTTCGATGCCCTGCTGTCTTCCCGGTTCTAATATCCTACTAGAAGCTTGTCATACAGTTAGCTATCCAAGCATGCCAGGAACAACTGTAATCACAACAGATCACTGCAATGGCAAAGTACTAAAAGTCAAATACATCATGGGGATGATGATGACATAAATGATCTCAGTATAACTAAAGCATAGATCATGGCGCAGGGTTGTGGGTGATGAGACTGCAGAAGTAATATGGGGATGGATCTCATAGCAGGGGGAGCCACAGGAAGCCTCTGGGAAGTACAGTGACATCAGCCTAATTGTTTTACGAGTGTTGTGGGTTGAATTGTGTCCTCCCAAAAGTTATGCCAAAGTCTTAAACCCCAGTACCTGTGAGTGTGACTTTATTTGGAAATAGGGCTTTTGTAGATGTAAGCAAGTTAAAACAGTGCCATACTGGATTAGGGTAGGCCCTAAATCCAATGACCTGTGTCCTTATAAGGGGAGAGAGAATCTGATACAGAAACACACACAGAGGAGAGATCGCCATGTGTAGACGGGGGTGGAAACTGGTATGATGAAGCTATAAGCCAAAGATGTCAAGGACTGCTGGTAACCTCCAGAGGCTAGACAGAGGTATGGAACATATTTTCCTCAGAGTTTTCATAGGGAACCTGGCTATGGTGACAACTTGATTTTGGACTTCCCTCCTCCAGAACTGTGAAAGAATGAATTTCATTGTTTTAAGCCACTCAGTTTAAGCCACTCATTATGGCTATCCTAGAAAACTAATACAGAGGGATTGCCACAACCACACTGTCTGGAATGGGTAGGAGGTAAGAAAGAGTGCATACAGGGTGACCAATTAGGAGGCTGTACTGCAATCCAGGTAACAGACTGAATCTGTGGGAGGAATGATGGCAAGATTCAGGGGATGATGAAAGTTATTTAGGAGGCAGAATTAACAGGATTAGCTATCAATGAAGTGGTTATTTCAAAAGCAGAAACAGCCAAGGATAAATGTGCAAATTTCTGGTTTGAGAAACATTCATTGCAATAGTGATCATTTGAAAGGGAATAGATTTAAATCGTGGACAGACAGAAAATGAGTTTACTCTTGTCCAGGCACATTTGAGGTACCTGAGTGATATCAAAGTGGCCATGCCCCATAAAAAACTGAATTTGGAGCCCAGGGAAAAGTTTTGGGATGAAAATATCGATTATCACGTTGCTGTGACACTTCGTGCTTCTCCTACATTATTACTTAGCACACTCTTTTAATCAATGTTTACCTGTAAATCTGCAAGAAGAAAGTAGTCTGAAACCAGAGACTCGAGAGCGCAACTCCGTTTGGGGAACACTGCTCCACCCAACAGGCCAACCTTCAGTGTTTCTGCTTCTCCATCTCACAGATAGAGTAGTGATACTAAAAAAGCTACTCCACTTCTTCTCAGACAATTCTACAAAATGAAGCTCGCTCTAAGTATGGGTAGCTCTTTGGCTCTGAGCTTTAGCCAGAAATATAGGACAACATGGAAAAAAATCCCGCAAGACATTCTGTTGTATTTCACATAGATTATACATTATAGTCCTCACAAGAACAATGTTCACTAAAATTCAAGTTAATTTTAATCTTCGCTAAAACCCCAAAAGAAACAAAACCAAAATCAAGTCTCAAGGTCTGAGAATAGAAATGAGTTCTAAGGTTAGAGACATGCCCTGGAGCTGGACAGGAGAGCTCACGGAGGGGCCGCAGCGGGTTCTGGCCATGGCCCCATCAAGGCAAAGACTGACACTGAGCTCTCGTGGGGCCAGAGTCCCAGAGCTTTTCTGTACACAAGGTATCAGCTTTAGAAATAACTCTCTCTGTTGTCAAGCAGGTTTACCATGAGAGAAACAGAAACCTTGCAACTAAAAGATCTAAACTCTTTCTATCCTATCTGTATGGTACAGGGACATCAATTTAAAACCTGACCTTATGGAGGCAAATATAAAACATGAAAAACAACTCCACAGGGACGCTCCAATAACCTGGCACAAGGGAACCCCTCAGTCCACCCACTCCACTGAAAATGGGCACGCGGTAAATACAAACATACCAAAAAGAGCCCATGGGCTATAATAAAGCATATTATAGGGAAGTTAACAAATATAACACATGTTAGAATTTGCACCCTAAAGTTGAATAGAAAATTTCAAAGAATTTGATATTTTCAAAACAATTAATAGAGATAAAGCAAAGAAATAAAACATAACTAAAAATAATATCAACGATTTTTGAAGAGAATAATAAAATAATGTAATAGTTTACATTTATTGAATATAGTATTTGCCAGGCATCATTCTAATATGCAGATAAGCTATATAGATTATTTGGCTTATTATTCACTTTGATCTTATGTGGCAGATACTATTATCCCCATATTATAAACCATGAACCTGAATCTCAGAAAAGTAGAGAAAAGTAAGATCAAACACTTTATAAATGATGGAGCTGGAATTTGAAGCTAGAAAGTCCCATTTCAGGGCTCATAGTCCTAACCAAGCAGAAATTCTAAAAATATTTTTAAATAGTCATTGGAATATACTTAGTGGATGGTTTGAACTTAAGACTTGATATAATTGAAGGGACAACTAGAGAACTGATTAACGGATCTGAGAGAATTTGCCTAGATTTCATCACAAATGTGGCACAGAACGCTATGAAGGACCTATAAACCTAAACTAGGAAGACGAGGGTGGTAAGATGAGGAGGTAACAAAAAATGAGAGAACAGAGAAGGTGGGGGGAAAGAACAGGCAAAGATAATGCTGAGAATTTTCTAGAATTGAGGAAAATTACATTCTCAGAAGAAAGGAACACACAAAGTCATATGAAGGAGAAGTAGAACATGTCTGTACTTAGATTACAGCAAAAATACAGAGCAGAGACAGATAGCTACCCAAAAATACAGACATTCCTTACAGTGATTTGACTGTGGATGCCAGAAACAATGAAGTAATATTCCAGATATTGAGAAAAAAATAAATTTTAACCTAGCTCTCTATGCATAACCCAATGCTCATTCATATCGGCAAGGGCAAAATGTATAAATAGATCATCTCTGAACGACTGCTAAAGGACGAACCCTAAAGGAATAAGCTGAATATAATAAGCACAATTGGGAAAAGTACAGTAAGTTCTCACTTAATGTCATCAATAGGTTCTTGGAACTGTGGCGAAATGACATAGAAGGAAACCAGTTTTACCACAGGCTAACTGATACAGACAGGAGTTAAGTCCCTAGGCACCTCATCATTTTAATTAAGTAACATTGTTGGACAACCTGCTGTAATAGGTAAACCAAGTTACTAAACTTAAATAAGTAGTACCTGAAAAAATATAGATA
Source organism: Micronycteris hirsuta (assembly GCA_004026765.1). Lineage (NCBI taxonomy): Eukaryota > Metazoa > Chordata > Mammalia > Chiroptera > Phyllostomidae > Micronycteris > Micronycteris hirsuta. Next base: position 52,230 of record PVJI01010854.1, on the reverse strand, counting down.
GTAATAATAATGACTAATATCTGAGGATTTACCAACCAGATGAAACTATATACTACAAATCTAGATAGAAAATGGGCAGGAGTAATTTGAAGTTAAGTACATAAAGATTCCTGTATCTTTCAAGAGAAGGATAGAGCTATTTGTTAGATGTACATATTAAAACTTTAAAGATTAATTACTAAAAGAATAGAAAAGAAAGATAAAACTTCTAAACTAAGGAATAACACAAGTACAATTTGCAGGACAGTGGAAGGAAAGAAAAATGATTGATTGACCCCAAATGAAACAGAATGAGATTTCACATATGTAAAATTTTAAACAAAAATAAAACAAGCTTATACATGCTAATATTTATGTATGTAAATGTTTATTATGCACATTTATGTAAACACAATAAAATTTAGATGCACGATCAGTGAGAATTCATACAACCAACTCTAGGATGATGATCGTGGGAGGGAGGGGAAGTACTGGTGGAGGGCACCAAAGAGGCTTGAATTGTGTCTGTAATGTTGTATTTCCAAATAAATAAATAAATGATTTATGCTACATCTAATATTTGTAAACTATGCTATCATTTTATTAATTAAAAAAAGAGAAATCCAAGAAGTAGACTCAGAAATATTAATTAACTTTCCCAAGACCACAGTCCATGAGGAGAGAATCTGGGGAAATAGACTTCTGAACTGACTTGGCTGACTTATTTTTGCAATCACAAGGGCGGGGCTTGGCAAGCAGTGCAGGTGTTCAGAATGATGGGCAGCAGCTGGGATAGTTCCTGGAGGAAAGGTCCTTGCTGACTGTGGTTTGCTATTAAATGCCACCACTTAACTAGGGTGGCCCAGAGCTGCACTTGGAATCCAGGGATCTGTTCCAGTTGAAAAGAGGCCACATTTCAAGAGAAGCAGAGTCTGTGCCCTCAGGAAACTTAGAGATCATCTAGTTCAACTGGCTCAGTTTACAGATTTTCAGAAACAAGAGACTCAGAGAAGTTAACTGGCCTGCTCAGTTATATAATCAGTGAGTAGTTAACTCCAAACCCAAAGCTATGCCAATTATACCAAGTGTTCCAACTTTAGTAAAGAAGTAGCAGAACATTGTTGGAACTGGGGATGGTGATATAATGATAATGGTGATGGATGCTGATGTTACTGATAATGATAATGAATGTAAAGATTAGGGTGGTAGTGATGATAGCAGCAGGCTTTTTTGGAGCACTAATCTAAATTCTAGGTAGTCACTCAAATGCTTTATAAGTATCCCCTTGATTACTTCTCACAGTAACTCAAAAAGTTAGAGACAATCATCATTTCCATTTCAGATGAAAGAAGAGCCTCTCAGGGTCTCATAATTTATAAATGACAGAGTGGATTACAACTCAGGCAGTCTGATTTCTGAGCTGAAACTCTTAACCATATGCTATGCTGAAAACTCAAGTATTAGGAGCAGGCGCAAGTGGAAGCTCAATCTTATCTCTCGTGGGTTCATCTTAGTCTTAAATATTTCTAATTACTACAGATCCAAATGGCTTAGAATTTGACATCATCTGATGCCCACGTAAATTCCATATGGTTTCAAGTTGGGTAGAGATCTTGAAGCAATAGTAAGTCAGAGTGTAGTTGGACTGATACATGAATATTTGGGCTAAACCTGAACTAATTTCTCTTAAATACAACTTTAGTTTTCATGTATATAAGGAAGGAGAACTTTTGTAAAGAGTAAAACATTTTGCCCTTTCTCTGGTGTGAAAAAAATCATTATCATAGAAAAAATAATGCTTTAGCCAAACAACACTGAATAATTTGCATGATATCAACCAAACAGAGCGAAAACAATGTGACCCCAATTTTTCTTGTAATGGGATGCTATTGACTAGTAAATGCTGACAATATAAATTATAGGATGGCTAGATTTATGGCTCTATTGTCTCCATTCTATAAGGAAATAAAACATTACTTCTAGAGGCAGAAATATATAGTGCAGGTCTGGTGTTAGGTTAACTGAGGTCACATTTCAGCTCATTCAATTATCTACCATATCTTCAACACTAGAATTGGGCAGTCTTAAATCTACAAAGAATGATCAAGATACAAAGAAATGGGAAGGTATTTTGTATTTATGGTTAAGAATAATCAACATTGTTAAAATGGCCATGTTACCTAAAGCAGTATACAGATTTTATGCAATCCCTATCAAAATACCAATGGCATTTTTGACAGAAATAGAACAAAAAATCATCAAATTTGTATAGAACTACAAAAGACCCTGAATAACCAAAGAAATTCTGAGGAAACACCAAACCAAACTAAACAAAAGCAAAACCAAAGGAATCAGACTCCCTAACTTCAAACTATACTACAAAGCTACAATAATAAAAACAGTAAAGCCCTGGCAGGAAAACTGCCACAGAGACCAATAAAACAGTATTCAGAGCCCAGAAATAAACCCACACATAGATAGGCAAGTAATTTTTGACAAAGGAGCCAAAAACAAACAATGGAAAAAAGGAAAGCCTTTTCAATAAGTGGTTTTCAGAACACTGGAAAGCCACATGCAAAAGAATGAAACTAGATTGCTATCTGACACCACACACAAACATCACAGTGATTCAAATGGATTAAGGACTTATAGGACCTGAAACAATAAAATAAGTAGAAGAAAACATAGGTACTGAACTTACAGAGCTTGGTCTCAGAGGAATTTTTGTGAACTTGACTCCAAAGAAAAGGGAAATAAAAGTAAAATAAATAAATGGGACTACATTAAACTAAAAAGCTCCTGTACAGCAAAAATCTCAAAAATCACCACCAACAAAAAATGCAGCAAACTAAATAGAAGATATTTGCAAATAATACCTCTGACAAAGGGCTAATTTCCTAAATACATAGAAAATTTACACAACTCAACAAAGAAAAGAAAATCCAATTAAAAAATGGGCAGAGAACCCAAATAAACAGTTTTCCAAAGAAGACATACAGAAGGCCAACAGATGTGTGTTTTTTAAAAAATGCTCAACATTACTAGTTATAGGAAAAACATAAATCAAAAACACGAGATACCACCTTATAGCTGTGAGGATGGCTATTATCAATAAGATAAGAAATAACAGATGTTGGAGAGGATGTGGGAAAAGGGAGCCTTTGCACACTATTGGTAGGAATGTAAGTTGATGCAGTCACTATGGAAGACAGCATGGAAGTTCCTCAAAAAGTGAAGAGCTGAGATACCATATGATCCAGCAATGCCTCCTCTGAGTATCTAGCCAAATTATTGATAATACTTATTCATAAAGATATCTGTACCCCTATGTTATCTGCAGCATTACTCACCATAGTCAACACATGAAAATATGTCTTATGCCCTTTGCGTCCTCAGTGCCCTTTGACAGACGAATGGATAAAGAAGATGCAGTGTATATACACAATGGAATGCCACTCAGCAAAAAAAAAAAAAAAAAGATAAAATTTGCAACATTTGTGACAAGGTGGGTAGATCTTGAGAATATCATGCTAAGCAAAATAAATCAGACAGAAATGTATAAGAACCATATCATTTCAGTCAGTGTGGAATAGAAAACAAAAAAGCAACAAGCAAACAGAGAAAACAAATTCACACATACAGACAACAGAATAGTAGTTAACAGAGGAAAAGGGAGTGGGGAGGATAAGGAGAGTAGACGGGGTCAAATATATGTTGTTGACCAAAGAAGACTAGACTTCAGATGATGAGCACGCAATAGATGATATGATGAAATAGAGTATATAATGTTATTAACCAATGTTACCCCAATAAATTTAATTTAAATTTTTTTAAATGTTCAAGAATTTATTTCAATACTACTAATTTACCAATATTTTAATGGTCTACTGAACATTCTTATAAAAATAGAACAAAAATTTCCACTACACACAAATTTTACTTGTGAGAAGACAGCAATCTGAAATGCTATATTATTATGTACACACAGAGAATACAAACTATAAAATTTATCTTTTGAGTATAAAAATCATTTGGGTTGCAAGGAAGCATAGCTATTACACAAACGAATACATAAAATTGCCCGAAAGACTATATCCTGAAGTTACAAAAATTTAAAGATATTTAGAGGGGAAAAGTGAAACAAATCAATCTGATATGTGAAAAGTACAAATTTCTTGTGTGAAACATTAAAATTCAAAGACAAGATTAGAATAGGAGAACATGGAGACTCAAGGTGAAAAACAGAACGCGAGCATAGAACAGCAAAACATTACAATGTCAAATAATCAAACACGGAAATAATCAAGAAGGGTTCACCTAATAGGCTTCCTTCAATTGAATCTAATTACAGAGATTTAAAGAGGAATATCTATCTGATTGATAGAAATCACAAAATGGCAGTTCAGAGGTCAAATCATTTGCAGAAATGTTTTGTTTGCTTGCAGAGCTTCTTTTTTAAAAAATCAAGTTACAAAATAACATTTCATATATTTTTTAAATACCTAGGTTTTTTCTGCCTTCCCTTAAAAAAAAAAAAAAAAAAAAAAACATAGCAAGGACCTGGAGGACAGTAATTGCTATTCTTACTACAAAGGCTTTCTAGTTTGCTACCAGTTTTACTCGCCTTATTTTTACTCATTTATATTGCCAGCCTGACCCCTATAGTCAAGTGAGTTCATAACCGCTTATTCACCTTAAAGCAGGGGTATCAAACTCATTTTCTCCGGGGACCACATCAGCCTCACGGTTGCCTTCAAAGGGCCGAACATAATTTTAGGACTGTATAAATGTAACTGCTCCTTAACTAGGGGCAAGGAGCTCAGCACTGCTGCCGGGTAGAAAGAAGGTGCCCAGCTGGATAAAACAAGGTGGAGGGCCGGATTCAGCCCTGGGCCTTGTGTTTGCCACCTGTGCCTTAAAGCAAACACAAGTAGTGAAAGTGATCAATGGCAGAAGGGATTGTAAGATTGAGCCTCATTAGAGAGGCTCATTTGTTCCTTCATTCATTTGCTCATTCAACATAAACATGTTAATTATCTGAAAAGTGCCAGATGCTGGGCTCAAAGCAAAATAGAAATATTTGGAACTTCCTTTCATCAAAGGAATATGCAGTCATAAACCTGGAGGTATACCAAGATGTATGTAATGGAGAGTTAGGGACCAAACACTGGTGAATTCTAGGAAGTGAAATGATAAATTGTAAAGATTGTTAACAATTACAGGGATCTCAGAGGATGGGGAATTGAAAGAAGGAGGAGGGTGCTCAACAGTGTAAAACTGTGGCTGACAAGTGAAGTCAAGTGAAGATAAAAGAAAAGCAGTTCTTTGATGTTAATAGCAAATCCCAGGTGACATTTAGGAATTTCCTGAGAGTAGACTGATAAAGCCAGATTGAGTAGTGACAAAATAATATTGAAGAGCATAAGAAAGAGAGACGGGGGCAGGCTGGGACTGGGTGTTCAGGGTAAGGGTGTCAGTGCAAGAATGGCTGGTAAAGAAGGTTGAGTATGTTCAAAGAGAGTTTTAACCACAGGCAGTTCACAAGAGTGAACATAGGCCAGAACGAATTCAATCTAGATGGAACACTACTAACTTAAATTTTGACATCGTGGCAAAATTTGGTATGTTTTTTATAAATCATATCTTCAAGTTTACTGCTTCAGACACATTGTATGAAGGTGTTTTCATCATAAAAGCTTTCTTTAATTGGCACCAAAATTCAGTGACAGTAGCTGCAAAAGAAAATCTGTCAACTCTCAATTATGTTTTATTTTCTGGTGTTCCACTTGTGATCTCATCAGAAATGATTGAAAACGTCCCTGCTTCTTTGGCTCTGCAGGAAATCACAATTTCCATGGAGGCATTTAGTCTTGGACCAATGAAATCAGGTGGCATTATTCTCTAGACTCTTCTGCATGTATAATAATCAAGGGAAAGAAAGATGAAACTACAAATGATATGTTTGTGCATTTTATACTAGAAAGATGATATTTACTGCATTCTTTTGTGCATCTTCATCAGATAGGATCAAACAAACTCAGTAAAAGAAAATAAGAAAGTCAAATGCATTTAGTTCTAAATTTTCATAAGATGATATGCCTGAGTAAGATAACATTAAAATTACTGCTTCATTTCTGTAGCTGTGGAATAGTAAGAAAGAAAATAAGACCTGGCAACTAATTGTGGCTTAAAAAATAAAACTCCTTAAAGTGAAGGGATTAAATCAAAATTGGTACTTACAAAATTGTCACAGGGATGTAAAGTACAGCATAGGGAATATAGTCAAAATATAATAATAACTATGTAGAGTGCCAAGTGGGTACGTGAAATATTAGAGAGATCACTTTGTATATGATTGTCTAACCACCGTGCTGTACACCTGAAAGTAATACAAAATAATCGTGAACCCTGACCGATGTGGCTCAGATGGTTGAGCATAGTCTTGCAAAGTGAAAAGATTGCCAAATGGGGTCCAGGTCAGGGCACACGCCTGGGTTGCTGCCCCTGGTCAGGGAGCACGCAATAGGCAACAGATCAATGTTTCTCTACCTTTCTTTCTCCCTCCCTACCCTCTCTCTAAAAATAAATAAATAAAATCTTAAAACATAATATTGAATGTAAACCGTAATTGAAAAATAAAATTAAAAACCTCAAACTATTTCTTTATGGCACTTTTAAACAAATTGCTTATAATATATTTTTTAAAATAAGGGCACAATTTGAAATGGAAGCAAAACTGTTCCAAACATTTTAGGAATATGTTATATCCTATCATTGTTCCTTTCTAATAGACGCTTCTGCACCTGGAATTTGATGCAAAGATAAGTGCTTATTGGTTATTTCTTATTCAGGTCACTTATTATATGTACAGCCCTGAACTCTGAAAAGTTGTATCTGTACACATTGATCATTGAGATGTGAGGTTTGTTGGAAAATAAGAGTAGAACACCCAAATATATCTGCCATGTTAGTCACGAGTTCTGTCTATTGAGTGGTACAGTGTCAGCTGAGTTTTTCTTCCACTGTATATGGGAAAAAATCCCAAATGCTCACTTCTTGAGGTCTTAGTTTCCAAGTGGAGTTTCAGTGAACTTGCAGTCCACCACTCCGAGTCCATCCTTTAGAGCCCGTGCAGAGTTAATCTGGGGATGCATAAATTACCTCCACGCCTACCTCCTCCTCCATCTCCATTACCATAACCGGCAGTGACAACAGTCAGCCAGAGGTGAATCCCAGAAAGCCCTCACTGCCTTCAGATTGATTGATTGTACAATCGGGTTCAGGGAATTCCAAAATTCTCAACCATCTTTCTGTGATTCTGAGTAAAACTGTTGTACAAAGTAAGCTTAGTAGAGATGTCCCTCTCTTTTAGAATCTTTATAGAGATTGCAGTTAAGAGACATAAAGCTGAGAAATTTTCCCAATATAAAAATTATTTATTACAGAAGTTAACCACCAATCAATCCTAGAACCTATCTAAACAAATTACAATTCCAGCTGAAAATAAATAAAAATGATCAAGAGTTCATGTCTGTTATTAGGACCAGCACTGAAGAGCCTATATTGTTAAGAAAGGAATATCTTTAAGAAAAGGACTTTATGTAATACTTAACCCAGAACTGTCTAATATTTGGTCTACTTACCCCTGCAAGGCTTTCTCTCCAAACCAATCTCCTTTTCCTAAAGTTCTAAGAAAGATCGGATCTTCACTTGGTGAGTCTTCACGAGTGACATTGACCTACGAATAGAAACAATGAACACCTTGGATGATCAAATGAACACTAATTGATATATTGTTAAATATCTCTCTTTTTTTAATTCATTTTTATGGGAAAAACAAGTATATTATCATTAACAGGGCCAAAGAAATGACTTCCAAATATTTTTGATACTTTCTAGTTCTTTTTAAATAATAGTGAATTATTTAGAAATTTGAGTTTCATTTAATCCTATCCTTATTCCCATTTCCTACCTCCTATGAGGCAACTATTATAATAAGCTTAGTGAACATTTCTACAATTGTTTTTTATGTGTTTATGTGCATATGTTTTTAAAACACATGAATAGCATGGTATGGTATGTATCATTCTGTTACTTACTTTTTTCCAACATTCTTTTTATTATGTGTTCCATGTTATTAGACATAAATATAGCTCATCCACTGCTTTCCTGTACTCTGTACATTCCCTTATTTATCCATTTCCTTGTATATGGATATTTATGTTGTTTGCTTTTTTTTTCTTTCTTTTTTTTTTTTTTTTTTTTTTTTTTTTTTTTTTTTTTTTTTTTTTTTTTTTTTTTTTTTTTTTTTTTTTTGCTGCAATGAACATCTCTCTACATAACTCTACATGTACATGTCATTTTCTCTAGGACCTGTCTATCTCCTTCCTTAAGAAAAATCCAGCCTTCATTCAAAGGCCAGTCACATTCCATGAAGTATTCCTGCAGGCTTCTAACTGAATATATTCTTCATGTCCTCACAATCCCTATGCTTCATTCAACAGTATTTCTTATTTAAAATATATAGAAATTACGTGTCTTTTGAAAAGCATAATAAATAATATGCCCTTCGAAGAAGTGGATATTTATTTGGCATTCTCTCCAATTTCTAATATGCACTTAATGTAAATTGGAGTTGTAAATTGTACAAACAGAAAAGCTTCCTTACTAACAAGATATCTTGGTCCACACAGGACCTGTGTGTTGAGAAACGGTCCCTAGAAGGCAACGAATGCAGGAAGTTTTACCTTTGTGTTAATGCGCTACCCTCTTCGGCTCCACCAATACTCGTAATGCTGGCCACATGTCACCCAGAAAGGTTCAACAGTTAAAATACACATGCCAGGAAAATGAAGTAAAAAACTAATTTCTTGAGACAATGACAGATACTTAAACATATTTTAAAATATTATGCTTTAAGGTTTTGACTTTAGAGATTGAATGTCAAAGACCAGAATTTTTAAAAGTGTCAAGAAGGTCTGTGAAAGTGGAAGGAATTCAGTTATTACTCTCCACTGCTCCATTTGACTACTCCTCCACACAGTGTTTCAAACCCACGGAAGTGTGGTTTTTAACAATCCTATCACTAAGCTGTATCACAGAGATGCTCATTTGCACGCTGGTAAGGCTTTTACAGATGTGTGTGGAAATACCTAGCACGGTGATTCTCAAACTTCAGTGTGTGTTTGGGGGCACTGGAGGGAGTGTGTATTTAAAATTAAGATTCTGATGCAGTGGGTTTTAGTATTCTGAATTCAAAAGTTTAATGTACAGACTAATCTTTGACAAATATTGATGCATCGTTAACTTTCTGAACCTCAGTTTCCTCATCTGCACAATGAGGCGATTCAACAAAACTATTTCAATCTCTCCTCCTGGCTGTTAAAAAATGTCAAGGACTAAGGTATACTATATTACAAGTTAATATCACTAATTCAAAATTAGATATAAGGATATATTATATAACTGTACATTTGCGATTTGATTAATAAAAATCTATTAGAACCTCAAAATGGCAGATTTAAGCAGGCCATGGAGAAATTGAAGTGTATTTTTAAATGTTCTTTAAAAAGATGTTATTGAAATGCACCAACAGACATAAAGTGGGCCATCTACAGAATAAACCACTTTCTGCTTATATGATAAATGTGAGAAAAAACCTAACCAGTCAAAAATATAACATGAAAAAAAAATGCAGCTCAAAGAGTAAGAATAAAAGTTTTCCTTTAAAGTTGCAATTTCCATAATTATTCTTTGTATGTATAATGAATCATTCTAAATAGGAAAAGACAACGATAACAAAAACTTGCATCTTAAATTCTGAAGAAATTTCAGAGTAAAAATGTTAAATATAGAGCGATAACCTCCGTCATCCTGGCCTGCATATTTATCATTTTCATTTAAACCACAAAGGACTCTATGATCCACAATGCTACAAGAAGGAACCAGCTATGGAGCCTTACAGATAATATTTAGTCTGTTTGGGCCCGTGTCACCCAGCCAAGTTGTCCAAAACATGAGAGGCTTATCATGCGGGCGGGGGGAGGGGTACGTCTGTGCGCACGTTGTGTGTGAATTAAATGAGAAAACCTATCAAAGTTCCTCTTAATAGTAAGTGCCCCAAAAGTCAGTTGTTTTTTCTGTATTTTCCCTTTCTTCTAGTTTTCTATTTCTCTGAGTCTGTACTCTTATACAAACTCAGTGGGTTTTATAAACAAAGCAATGTTTATTATAAATAAATCTCAGTTTTATAGACTTGTGGGGCAGATCCAGTTGGAGGATAAGGATTAGTTAGGTAAACATTTTCTTACCTAACTAAGGAGTTTCAAAACCAAAGCATTTTCCTATCTGTGTGATTAATATATTATAAAATGCAGTGATTCCAATGCATTAATAATTAGAATTAATAATTATTAATCTATCACATATTAATTATTTTGTAATTTATATAACTAGGAATCATAGCAGCTAAGTTGTTTGACCTCAGAAACTTGGTTAGGAAAAGTCTATTTATGCCTCGCTTAAAATAAATCATGAATGTGTCAAAAGAGTCCAATATATTCTTACTACATCCCTTCCAGAATCCCTCTGGCGCTCCAGAATATTGCCAAGAGAATCAGTTCCTGTGGTATAATTTCCATGTTATTTCTAATTAGACTTATTATGAAACTTATAAAACAGCATCACTAATGCACCTGTCTTCTGCTGAAACTGGTTAAAAACACAGCTTCTTTTAGCCGGCACTGGGAACTTGCAGTAATAGTGTGTTCACATAAGCCTGTCAGAAATTTATCTTACGTAGTAAACATATCATTCCCTGAGAGCAAAGAATTAGCAGGGTAATAAAGAAAAACTACAACCAGGTCATGAGAGGCAAAAGCCTCCATGGGACCAATGGAGCCACTTATATCCATGAAGATTTTCAATTTTTTTCCTGGTATTTTTAGTCAATGCTAAGAAATGGAAGAGTAAATGGTAGGCTCTAGCAATTTATATATAAAACACAAAATGCTAATGTCCCCTCCTGCATCACTCTCTCGTCCTACCAGAGCTTACCTTTCCTTTGCTGATTATAAAGAACGTGTCCCCTCTCGCACCTTGCCTGATGATGTATTCCCCATTTTCATAGTGGGTCTGAAAGACAAAAATAGCAGCAGAAAAAAACACCATTAAGAAAAAAGTAATTTACCAAACAACTCAACCTCTCCCAATATCATCTTCTGATAGATGCATTCACCCCCATGGAGTTTTACCAAAACTTAGATTCCATCATGGTTTAAGAATAAATAATAGTCAATGAACATAATAATTACAGGGAACTCATTTCTATCATGCTCATTTTTAAAACTATTTTGTTAATGCTATTGTTATGGATGATTACATTCATATATTTTAAATCCATTCATTTTAATACTTTGATGAAAATACTCTTTTCTCCCATCAACTGAGCATAAAACAGCACAGCTGCTAATTAAATTGGTCTTCTGTATTATTTTATTTGTTATTCTCATTTAGTTTTAGTATTCTCATAATGATAGCCTTTTTTTTCTGAGAAATTACTGTGGCATCTAAAGATCTTCGTTTTGAAACCATGTCGACTTTTAGTGTGGGTTTGATGGTACTAGTTACTTTTTAAGGCGCCACTTCATGCTTTACTGTCCTTGCTTCAGCAATTTAGATTTGGCTCCATCAAACAGAATGTCTTAATTTTATGGACTAAATTCTGGTCCAGCATCTGCAAGCTCATAAACAACCAAATCAGGAGCACAGTAAGGCTGAAAAACATTGTCACAGTCAGTGTGTCAGGATTCTGATTCTGACACAGTCACTGGGTTCATTCCCAGCATTAAGATAATTCCCAAAACAGACAAAAGTAATTTCTGTAAGGAGAAGTAGGAAAAAATACATGGCTTGGTCAGGAGGTATAACTGGGAAATGAGAACTGTGTGCCATCTGGCCTTATCCTTCTTGGCAGCTTCGCAAGTGAGCCATATTTGGGGGAAGAAAATATTACTTTGCACGCTCTTTAGGAAAGAGATTTCATGTTTTGCATGTGACTTGGCTGTGATTTGTCTTTACACTTCAACACTATGTTTCCGAACACTTTAGTCTATCTACTCTTAAAATTGCCTTTCAGTTATACTTGACATTGAGACTAGCCATAAATTTATTTGTATATCTAAAAAGTTAACATACTATTCCATTGACCTATGTAACAGAGAGTCCAGAAATAAAACCCATGCCTCTATAGTCAATTAATATTTGACAAAGGGGGCAGAAGCATAAAATGGAGTAGAAATAGCCTCTTCAACAAATGGTGTTGGGAAATCTGGGCGGCTACATGCAAAAAAATGAAACTTGATCACCAACTCACACCATACACAAAAAATAAACTCAAGATGATAAAAGACTCAAATATAAGTCATGACACCATAAAAGTCCTAGAGGAGAACATAGGCAGGAAAATCTCAGATATTCCACACAGCAACATCTTCACTGATATGTCCCCTAGAGCAAGGGACACAAAGGAAAGAATAAACAAATGGGACTTCATCAAAATAAAAAGCTTCTGCACGGCTAAAGAAAACATCAGCAAAATGAAAAGGGAACCAACATATTCGCCAATTATACCTGGGACAAGGGTTTGATCTCCAAAATATGTAAAGAGCTCACACGACTCCACTCTAGGAAGACAAACAATCAATTAAAAAATGGGCAAAGGACCTTTCCTCCAAGGAAGGCACACAGAGGGCCCTTTGTATATATGAATGTATGCTCAGCATCACTAGCCATCAGAGAGATGCAAATTAAAACCACAATGAGATTACCACCTCACACTGGTCAGAATGGCCATCATAAACAAATAAACAAATTAAGTGCTGGCAAGGTCGTAGAGAAAAGGGAACCCTATTACACTGTTGGTGGGAATGCAGACTGGTACAGCCACTGTGGAAAACAGTATGGAATTTCCTCAAAAAACTAAAAATGGAACTGCCTTTTGACCCAGCAATTTTACTGCTGGGATTATACCATAAGAACCCTGAAACACCAATGCAAAAGAACCTATTTTAAATAGAGCCTATTTAATTTAAATATATTTAATTGATTTTCATTTAAATACTCATATGTGGTCAGTAGCAACTGTATTGGATAGCACAGGTATTGGCTAAAATGGAAAAGGGAAGTGTTATAACCCGTAGCAGAAGGGGAAGGAAGGGTGTGAAGTATCTTTCCCACTCTTGATGTTTCTTTTGATGTGAATGGAGCTTAATTAGTAATACTTTGGACCTCCCTCTTCCCCCTTCCTCACTCAGCAAAAGAAGAACTGGCAGGACTTATCTCACTGTAAATTTGGAAGTGATGTGTATGTTCATCTCAGCCTCTCAGCACTTCCTATGGGAGGTAGCTCCTGGAGAGGGCTGGCATTCTCTGCTGCTCCTCCAGGGGAAGACTCTCCTGCCTGGCATAGTGAAACCTGCCCCTGTCTGGACTGACGTGACAGGACAAATAAAGGATCCAGATTAGGAAGTCCGTTTGGCTCCCACACCTAGGCTACATTCCCTAGTCTAGGTTTTATTAGTAATCATGGTAACGCTTTAGTCCTCTTTATCTTACTGTTTGCTTTATTTCTCACTCGGTTCCAAATCCAAGAGCTCTCAAACCCTTCCAAACAGTCCAGTGTGCAAAATACTATATGTCAATGCAGTCTTTCGTACTATATGCTGCACAGTCCAGGAGAGATGATTCTTTCCCAAGGGCTTCACCATGGAGGAGATTCTAAAGCCCCAACAGAAGGATCAGAAAGAGGTCTCTGGATGTTGAGCAAGACAGAGCCATCCCCCCAAAAAAGAATTAGCATCTTTTTATGGTCACATAGTAGTAGACATATAATAGTTTGGGGGGAAAAACGGGAAGATGGAAATAAAAAGGACCGAAATTTGAAAAATTCCCAGCTCATCTAAACTCATTCCCCTCACTTATCTCTTTTTTAGAAGGCTATCCCTTTCCTTTCTACTCGTGTACCTAGAAAAGTGCCTAGTTATTCCATAAATACTTACTGAATAAATTACTTAAATTATAAAGATATTTAGTCTCTCATGTAACAAGAAGCCTAGAAATGAAAAAGTTTCAGGGATGATCAGTTTACTGACTCAGCTAGTTCTCCAAGGACACAGGTCCTTTCCCTTGTTCAACTGGCTTTCCCTAACAGGATGGGTCCTCCTCCTCCCAGAAGTCTGCCACTGCAGAAAGAACATAGGGACTTTTTGGCCAACCCAATAAAATGGTTCTTACTCTGTACCACTAGGTTTTGGGGTGGTTTGTTGCACAGCAATAAATAACTATAACAGACAGTGAGGGGGCTGTATCCTAGTACTTGGTTTCTGGCTTCTCCTGGAGGCCCTGTCTCTAGTTCGCTCTAAAATCCAGAGCCTGCCAGCCACTGTGGTGAAAGATGGTGTCTTCCCCATCCTTGGGGTCTCCACTGAGAGGTGGGGAACACTCTGGAATATAGCCCGGTCAAACCTCTATTTCTAGCACAGTGGGCAAAGCACAGTCATGGCCCTTGCCCTAGGGAAACTTTGTGATAACCCAACGAGGGGTCCCAATAGAGAGGCTGAGGCAAACACAGTGACTAGCCCAAGGTCGTGTAGAAGTGGTATCCAATGCAGTACTCCACTCATGTCTCACCATGAACTGTGGTGGAGATAATGAATAGGATGGGCCATGCCTCTATTTCTAGCACAGTGGGCAAAGCACAGTGCTAGACCTCTATTTACGGTCAAACCTCTATTTCTAGCACAGTGGGCAAAGCACAGTCATGGCCCTTGCCCTAGGGAAACTTTGTGATAACCCAATGAGGGGTTCCAATAGAGAGGCTGAGGCAAACACAGTGACTAGCCCAAGGTCGTGTAGAAGTGGTATCCAATGCAGTACTCCACTCATGTCTCACCATGAACTGTGGTGGAGATAATGAATAGGATGGGCCATGCCCTTCCATCTCCCCACTCACCCCCTCCCCCACCGGTGGCTGGGAAGTCTAGTATGGGAAATAACCAGTATCTTTTACATCACAAAGAAGAGATGTGTCCAAGTCATCCTTCAGTGATAAAGAAATAGATTGGCCACGATTCCCTGGTTCTAAGTGAAAGAAAATCCAACCACAAGTAGCAGAACAGGAAGGAACGAAGTCATAAAACAGCACAGTCCAAAGTTAGTGGCATTCAGAATGGCTGAATCCTGGGGGCAACCCCGGTGCCTGACCCGGCCTCGCTCCTGTCCTCACAGCTCTGTCTGCCACACGTTAGCTTCTCATGAGGGTCCAGGGTGTACCAAGATGACAGTGGGCTCCCCTCATGATCAGACCAGCTGGCTCTTTCAGGATTTTAGTTCCTTCATCCCAGAGACTAGAAGGTCTGACAGGAATATCCACAGTCTGTTTATTAATTCATGGAAATCATCTAACTTAATACCTTAATACCATCAGGTATTGCTTTGTAGCTTGACATCCACAACTGCCACATCAATTATTTCAGCATAATTACACAGGTATTCACTGTCCATATTTCCATGTTGCATAAGCTCATAAAACTCAGGGCTCCAGAGAAGAGCCCATGGAACGATGCCCAAAGGCAGTCCGAATAAGGGAAGGATAATACCGGGACCGTAATGACTGTGCTATCCTGACATGTTCAGTTGCACCTGAGGGGAACGTGATTGTGTACGCTGATTCTCGAAGACTCTCTGACTATGTTCCTCAAATGCCAGCAGTTTCACTGCGTTTTGAAGGTCGCTTTGCTGCTCTTCCATTCTCTTATTTCAAATTAAATCAAAGAAAAATAGAGGATTTAGAATCTGAAGAAACCTTAGAAACTATTAGGTTCCTTTAAAGGTTTCCATAGTTATTAGGATAAGAGCCACACTCCTTAACATGGCCTACAAGACTGTAGTTGGTGTGTACAACGCTACCCTTTTCAAGCTCTTCTCACTCTCCCCTGCTGTGCTGTTCAGCCCCGATGGCCATCTTAGGTGCATTTCTCAACTGTGCCAACCCCTCCTTACCACCGGGCTTGCGCGCTCCTGCTGCTGCACCCCCCACCCCCACCCCCACCTAGCTGTGTCCTGCTTCTCACTCAGATCGCAGCCTTCCCTGACTGGGCATTTCCCACCCACCTCGCCCTGGCTAAATTAGGTCCCTTCCTTATATGATTTTACAATATCACATAGCTTTATTTCATTGCCCTTTTCTGAGTTTATAGTTATTTATTTACTCACTCATATATTTATTTATTCATACGAACATTTTAATGATGTTTTTAAGCAAATTTTAAGTTCTGTTGAAGGCAAGGGCAAGGATTGTGCCTAGTTTTTTGCACATTAATATCCTCAGTGTATACCACAGGGCTTGGAACAGAGTGGAAACTCAAGCATATGAATTGCATGAATGAAGTAGCCCCCATCTGTCTGGCACTGCCCATAGTCAATCCATTAGAAAAGCCTCTCCCTTCAAGACCTGTGCCAAACCCAGCTGTCTATCACTATCTCTACTGTTAATTCCCTAATCCAAGCCAAAATCCTATCTTGAACTTTTATAGTGTCCTCCTCCTATATAGCCTCCCTGCTTCTCCACTCACTACATGCCAACCCATCTATTCTTTTTATTGCATCCAAAGAGACCTTGCAAACAGCAAATCAATTGAAGTCACTGTACTGCTTAAAATCTTCCAATGACTTCTCCAATTGATATCATAAGCAACTTAAGTGGCCTATGAAGCTCTCTGTATTCTGACCCCTACACACGTCTCTGTTCTCCTCTCCTCCCATTCTTACCCTCATTCATTCTGTTTTAGAAACACTGGCTCTTTCTCTCCCTTGTACTTACCAGATTGGGTCCCTCCTCAGGACTTTGCATTCTGTAGACCCTCTACCTAGAACATTCCTCGTGGAGACCTTTGTCATTGTCTTGTTCCCCTCATTCAGGCCTCAACAAGGCCTTTCCACTCCTGATGTTCCCTTCACCCCACTCATTTTCTATCCTATAACCTAGTTTTACATTTCATTGTTGTTGTATTAAAAGCCCCTCCAAAGCTGTACGGTTCCACTGGGCACTTTAATGACTTGTTGATGCCCAGCACAGCTGCAAAGCACAGCACACCTGAGCCTCTATCGCACCCGTTATCATTTGACATTATCCTTCCTTTCTATTTGCTATCTGGGACCCTATTCCTGTCACCTGCTGCTCAGAAGATTTGGGAGACTTTATGTTATATCCATTGTTTCACTTAGAACAATGCCTAGCAAACAATAGGCATTCGATATATAATCCAGGTTAAGGATAGATTTAGTCCAAACCCCTTTATGTTTCATGGGAAAGCTGAGTTATAAATCCTAGATTAAAGAGATGGACAGAGAAAGAAAATTGACAGCATATCTAAATATAAGCAAGGCATCACAGCAAGACAATGACTTGGAATAATATTTCTGAAACTTGTGAGTTAAAAAAAGGCAAGCTTGTGTTTGTCACTAGGGAAAAATGGGTGTAGCTTTAATTGCTCTTGTGGATGTCTTTGTGTTCTCAGAAGTCAACATTAATGTAGATGGCCATTTAGACGATTAAAATTCTGCACACACTTGCTGACATGTGGCAGACGGCTTAGTGCGACACTGGATATGGCACTTAGAGGTCTTGGGAGTTGCTTCTTTGTGAATATATATAATTCATCTTCACCCTTCAGATCAGACTCTCCGTTTCTGATATCAAATATACTGCATGTGTTTAATTGAATTTATTTTGGTGACATTGGCTAGTAAGATTATATAGGTTTCAAGTGTACATCTCTATGCTGTGATTCATCATCTACATATTACGCCATGCTCCCATCACCCAGAGTCAAATTTTCTTCCATACAGTTGACCCCCTTTACCCTTTACTGCCTCTTCACCCGTCTTCCTTCTAGTAACAACCACACTGTTGTCTGTGTCTTTGAGCCTAGAGACTCTACCAAAGAACCAGTAGAAACAATAAATAAATACCATGAAGTTGCAGGATACAGTCAATGAACAAAAGTCCACCACATTTCTTTGGACTAACAATAAATTTTAAAAAAAGGAGAGGTGGGGATGGCTGGGGTGGGGAGGAATGGGAGCGTAAATGCAGACAACTGTACTTGAACAACAATAAAGTAATTTAAAAAATAAAAAAAGAAATAAAAAAACAATTCCTTTTGCAATTGCAATAAAAAGGATAATACTTATGCATAAACTTAACAAAGGATGCAAATATACTATATTTTAACTGGCGATTTTATCTTCATCCCCCAAATTTAAAATAATCTATAATGAAATATCACTTAATATATATAAACTAATATACATGCCCACTGCTGTAGCTCAGTGGATTGAGCGCGGGCTGGGAACCAAGGGGTCCCGGTTCGATTCCCAATCGGGGCACATGCCTGGGCTGCAGGCCAGGTCCCCAGTGAGGGCCATGTGAGAGGCAACCATACATTGCTATTTCTCCCTCTCTTTCTCCCTCCCTTCTCCTCTCTCTAAAAATAAATAAATAAAAGCTTTAAATATATATATATATATAAACTAATATACAACATACCATTTCGAAGTAAATTACCACTTAAATTATTTCAGTCAGAAATTATACTATTATACTTAAGTGTATTTGTTTATCGTTAGAGTTATCTTTAAGTATTTCTGAATCATGGAAGGAACATCTATCAGTTGACACAATCCTAATGATTACAGCAATATGGTAATTGCTACTTGTCGGGGACCACTTTGTGTGGTATCAGAAACTGTAGGCCCACAGAAGCAAGGCCTTGCCTGTAAGTCTCCACTGGAACACTGGGATTGCTGGAGGCAGGCATAACCCTATACTAGCACCAAGGGTTCCTGGGAAAAATCAGGCCTAAAGAATGCGTTATACCCTTTGAAGCTTCCTTGCTTTGTATAGCCCTATTGATATAAACCAGATGTTTAAATTCAAAGCACAAGGGAGTGAACCATGCCTTAGCGACCCTCTGGCATCAGCATATCTAACGGACCCTGACCTGAGGCAGATCTCTGTTTCCTCAATTGTTATCTATAGATATATCTGTTTACTGCAACTGTGGCCTTTAGACTTTGATCAATGAGCTCTGCATGCATGCTGTATACCCCTGCACATACTCATCCCAATAAAAGCTGTTTCAGAGAAGAGCTTGAGGGTATACTCCACTAGAGGGAATTGTCACCCTTTTTCCCACCAGAACAACAGACTGTGTCCAGGATGACTCATTCTCATCCGCAGTGGCCAGGAGAGCTTTGCGGGATGGGGCATCCCACAGCTACTGACTATAAAACAGCTGCAGTAAGTATGAACACTTTAGTGTGCATACGTATCTAATAAATGCTTGAAATAAAAAATTGCATTGGGGAATAATGAGTTAAGAACAATATGGTCTCAAGTCATGCTTTCTGCCTAATTTTGACAGAGGACAGTCACATCTTAGAAGATTATGACATCAAAAAGGATAGAACTCTGTGGCTCAATGGATTGCATGCCTGCTTGCGAACTAAAGGCTTGCCAGTTCAATTCCCAGTCAGGACACATGCCTGCATTGCAGGCCAGGTCCCCAGTTGGGGTCATGCAAGAGGCAGCCACACATCAATGTTTCTCTCCCTCTATTTCTCCCTCCCTTCCTCTCTCTAAAAATAAAATAAAAGCTTTTTTTTTTAAAAAAAAAAAAAGGAGAAGTCTTTCTTTAAAATAGTTGCATCTACCTTTTGGGAGCCCAAATCAGTGAAAGTCGTCACAGAAAATTCTTCACTCTGAGAGCCCAAATTTATTTCAAGGACAAGACCTCTTCATGGAGAACAGGCTCACAAAACAGCTTGATCCATCGTAAAGCATACTAGTTAGGTGGCAACAAAGTATTTTTTGGTCCAGGACTTTTCTTCTAGTTGGTAAACTCTGCTCATTAGATATTGTACATCTGGACTGAGATTATCCAGGGCTGCCAAGAAAAATGGACACGGTCATTGTAAACCATGACATTTGTCCACACTGCTGAGTTGTTGTGGTTTGAGTCTGAACTCAGGGAAAAATCTGTTCTGGAGCCACAGATTTTATCACAGAACTAGTGCTCTACTAACAACGAACAGCAATATTTTTGGTTGTCCTAAATGGGCCATGTCCCTCTCATGGAGGAATAATTGTCAGGGGACTTGTTCTTTCATGAAGCATTTCCGTGGATAATATCTAACCTTATTAAGGCTACAATTTCATGCACTCTCCCTCCTATTCTCTAGAGGAAAATGAATTTTTCCTCATATCACCAACCACAAATTAACTAGGACACCTAAAAAACAACAACAGAAAGAAGAAGAAGAAGAAAAATCAAAGCCTGGAACATTTTCTTCTCTTCCTCACACCACCACAATCCTGTCTCAACCAACTGGGCATCTGGGATACACATCTCTCTACTAAAGATGTTTTCTATTTCACAGCCACGCCTCACCTTTCACTCATGACACTTTGTTAGTTTATATCCTATCCTTCCCCACACCTCCTGGGCTGGACAACAGCTTAGTTCTAAGGCTGCTCAAACTTACCTGTAAAGTCCTCCTTTACCAAGCCGAAACTTCAGGTCCACATGAGAGACACGCCCTTGCCAGGAAAGCCTGGCCATTCATTAACTTCCGATAACCTCATCTATCTATGCCTGCGCCACATGAGATACTGCTTTTGGTATTGAGGCTACCGAGTTATGTAAGATGCAGTCTGTAACGTGAGAGCAATATGTGAACCAGACCTGCCTGGTTACAAAAGCCAACTCTGTAACCCTAAGCAAGTCACTTCATCCTCCTGTGCAGTTTCCTTCTCTGCAAAATATAATTACAGCTGCATAAACAGACTTCTGTGAGGATTAAATGAGTTAATAGTCACAAAGCATAGAGTTTGTCCTACTGTAAGCATTATATACCTGTAAATTTATTATTGTTATCATCATCACCATCATCATCAAAGAAAGTTTAGTGTAAGGAGATAAGATTGTATTCATGTAATTTATCAAAAACAATATGTAGCTTTTGCTGCAGATAACAATTCCCTGCTGAAGGGGGGTGGGGGAAAGGAGAAGGGTTTCCAGGCAGAGGGAACAGTGTTCATACAGGTACAGAGGTGGTGACTATTTGCAGTTTGCAAAGAGAACTGTGAGGTCAGAGTGGCTGAATCTAAAAACTCACAGGGTTGAAATGCACTTATTTTCACTGGGTCATTTCCCAACTCTACTACCAGTAATCCAGTGACTTGAAAACCCCTGAACAACCTGGAACTTCCTGTGCTCTTTCCATTTGCTCTTCAATCACAGAAATTCACCATAGTAAACTCCACTCCCTACTTACTCTATATTCTTAGAGCTATTCCTAATGAATGCCCTGTGGACTAGAAGAAATGCAAAAACATCCTGAAGAATCAAAACTGGAAGCTCAGTAAACATAAGCACACACTTTGCTTGCTTAGACATTTCACCAGGACAAGCCTGCCATAGCTGGTCCAGCCAGATGCCTGCGGGAAGGAAGGATGGCTTCAAGCTCACCAGAACCAGTGTCCTCAGCCTAACCGCAAGAGCCACCATGCCACTGAGGATGAGAATGCCAGTATTAAAGAAGGAGCACTACAGATACCCATGAACTGGGAACTTCCACTCTTAGGGGGCTGACTCACAGATCCCCCGGAGAACTTAAACACAGTAGAAACCCAAGTATAAGCAGAAAATATGGCTTTTTCATCAAATAAAGACTCCTGAATAAAGAGCCTGCGTATCGCTAGCCCGCAAGGCACCACACCTGCCTAGCTCACCAAGGTTGTTTAAGACACAAAGAGCTGGAGCCCTGAGAACGAGTCTGTGCCACCACCACTGCCGAGGATCTGTGGGCTGGGCAGCTGCCCTGCTGCCACACCAGCCCTTGATGAAACATGAGACATTCCTCCACGTTAACACTGTTTATCAAACTCCTCCACCATGAACTTTGCCTTACTGGTGCTGTGTTACCTTCTAACTGCTAGAAACTTCTGTTCCATCCTAACCGCCTGAATCACCATCTGCCTTGATGGTGCTACACTGTCCCTGTCTCTACTGGCTACCCACTTCTACTAGAAACCCAGGGATTGCTCTGTAAGTTCGTCTGACGACACTAGATAGGACAGACATCGTGGGGACAGAACATCAGGCAGGCCTAAGCCTGGGCCTGACTGGAACTCTATGGTCAGATTTTAAGCACACCTTGACTTGTAAATCGTCCTTGCCTTCACAAGGCATTGGGGCTGATTCTTACCAGTTCCTGCACCGATGACAAGGATAAGTACAAAATCCCTAGGACACAAGTTCTGGGACTATGTAAGCTTATCTTAGAAAATTAATTTATGGCTTCTACCAGAATATATCAAGCCAATAAACTATTTGAGAGTCAGAATTAAGGTCCCCTGCAGTGCAGTGGGCCAAGATGTAGCTTATCCAAGGAACTAATGGGACTTCAGCCCCATGGTGCACAGAAATTACTGGCAGCTTCACATACTCCTAGGGCCCAAGAAACCAAGGAAAGCCATGATTCCCCAATTGCGCCCCTCGCTCAGTGCGATCCATGAAAGAAATCATTAAATCTGTTTACCGAATTACAAGTAGCACTTTTTTTTCTTTTTTTTTTTTTAGGTTTGTTGCCCCTGTGGTGTTATTCCTTGGGCCCAATTCTGTTTTTGTTTTTTTTTTTTAACATTTTTTTTTAAATTTTTTGTTCAATTACAGTTATTTGCATCCTCTCCCCTCCCCTCCTCCCTTCCATTTTTAAATGTAATAAAACATAAAATAGCAAATGTATCACACATAGTAAAGATGTATGATTTATAAGTTTTTGTGTCTGTGAATACCTATGTGCACATGGGCATATTCGGCCCCAGTGTAAAATGTATTCCTCACTATACAAACACCACTTCAATGAAATAAGTATTTTACTTTCTTTACAAAAGTTATGAAATCTTTAGAACATGAAGCTGTCCTTACAATTACATGAACACCTTTAGAAATTTTATCATTAATTAGAAACACTAGCATTGGATACTTTTCATATTTGAATTATTTCACTTTTGAAAAAGTATGTATACTCTGAAGATACCGGCTCTTCCTTAAAAGGATATACAAGCTCCCCTTAGTAAGTGACACGTTGTCTCAGTTCACCACTTTGGACTTGCCCCCTCAGTCTTCCCCTCCATCCATCCCGCTGCCTGACGAAATGCAATCATCTCCATGTACATTTTTGTATACCCAAGCACTCAATTTTCTAAATAAACGAACACTTCTCACAATGAAACTACATGGAATTTTGGTCAACTGATACTGAATTCTGGTTTCCTTCTCTGAATTTCAAACATTTTTGAGGCTTGTGTGTCTTTCGGTGGTCAGATCACAAAATTATCCCTTGAGCCACCTGGATAGCTTCAGAGTTTATTATGCAAAGACAGCTGGTGACCCAGCAGCGGCCCCTGGACTAACCGAATCCTCACTCTGAATATTAGACAATGGAGGGAAAAACCTGAGCTGAAATTCCATAAATGCTTGGGTGTTATTTGATGTTTAACTGAGCTCTACAATGGCATGCCTTTCCAAATAGATTTTCAATTTCTGTTTTTACTTTCAGAGGTTGTGATGTGAGCATATTCATAAAATATAATGACTAAGAGTAATATTGAGGCAGGCACACAAAATGCCAAAAATCTTTAAAAAGATTAGTTCATTTCACATCTATTCATTTCGCAACAGAATAAAACTGTGTACAGAGTAGACAAGCAGGCGTTCCCATTCCACATAATTACACTATAACTCAAATTTAACAATTTGATCTATAAAGGCAATTAGCTTCAGCAGAACTTGAAAATTATTTGCCCTGATAGATAATAAAATGTGTTACAGCAAAGCATGCAATTTAGAGTGGCAGAGTCACCATCTGAAGCATAAATATGTTTTGAAGTTTAAACTAAAATAAATACTCATAAAAGAGAAACAGAAATTAATCAGTTTCCCGTGAACTGCATAACAAATATAGATAGTGAGTCAAAAGTTTGTAGAATTCAGTCAATATTTTACTTTTTAAAAATAAGCTGTTCACCTTCTTCCTGAGAGGACACTCGAGTTTAAAGGGCATCTGGAGTCGCTGAGGACCAGAAAGAAGAGAGAGTAAGGAGAATTTAGATTACATTGGGGATGCAGTTCTCATCTCAAAGATATTTCTGACTAGATCGCTTTGAGAGTGGTCTCATTCAGAGCTGAGGAGACAGAATCCTTTATGATCCTGCCCCCTTCTTGTATTCCACAGTATGCCATGGAACCCAGTCAAAGACCGTGCTCCAGGGCGAGGCCAGATGCTTCTCAAGGACAGAGAGACAAAGGGGGAAGGGCTTCTTCCAGAATGTGGATCAGTGTGTTTACAGGAAGTAATCACCAAAGTAATACACAAAATATTTAATAACAATAACTTGAAAGGCACTAACCAATCAGAAAGGAGACAGGCTGGAGCAGGGGCCTCAAGAGCCTCCTGGATCACGGGAAGGTTTAGGGGCCCCACGAATGAGCAGGGGCAGCAGTCAGAGTATTCCTGGCAAAATCTTTTTACTCACTGGTATACTAATACTTCAGTGTGTTAACAACTTGTACAAACATATTGAACGGAAGCCCTAGAAACACTTCTCCACCTTCATACCCACCACCAGCCTCTGCTTGACACCCACGTTAAGGTTTCTGAATTCAGAATGAACGTCACTGTGGTAATAATGGTTATAAGGATAGAATCAAAAAATAACACAGCATCTAAATTGGCACAGAACTAGGGAAAGACTGTGTCCTAGGCCAGAGGTCCAGGCTGGGAACAGTTAAGTAGCTGATGGGGTTCAGGACACGCTACCCCCAAACATGGTCCCTTGGCATATTGACTATTTTAAGCTGAAGACTAAGAAAAACAGCAGAAGCAGGAAGGTCACTGTGAGCTTCCCCCTGCCCCCCTTTTCCACTGAAACGGGCTTTAAAACCCTTACATGAGAGGTGCTTCCCTCCACCCCGAGAAAAGGAGCATTCTACACTCTGAAGACAAATGGAAACCAAGAAGAATCTGGACAAACATGCCTGCTACACCAGTTCACGACACTCACACCATATTTCTTGACATAAGATATTTCTACACAACTGTCTCCCCTTCACTAAGTCTAGCATAAAATATTCAGGTCTGTTTCTTTGAGTCTGCATTTCCTAATGAAGGCTTCTGTATCACGTACAGTTTATAGTAAATAAATTTGTATATTATTCTTTTGTTAATCTGTCTCTATCAGTTTACTTTTCAGACCCAGCTGGGGACCCTAAGAGGGTCGAGAAAAACTTTTCCTCCCGTATGTAGCTAAAAAGGTGGAACGAACAAAGCTAAGGTGGAAACGGCACTGAAAGGGGTACTCGGTGATGCAACGGGAGAGGGAAGGTTCAGAGAAAACACAGGTGGGCAGTCAGAGATCACAGACATGAGGGGGGTAAACTACTTGGTCACTGGAGAGGGGGCTGCTGTGGTCACAAGGTATATTTTATTAGCCTTGGCCACCTGAATCTGTTTAGCTTTGAGCCACTTTCCTGCGCTTTAAATAAAAGGACAGCCATCTCCTGAGAGTGTCGGCTTCCCATGAGCCCCGACATCAGGAAGGCAGCAGTCTGGACCTCTGGATCTGAGAAGTCTGCTTTATAGGCATACACCTGAGTGAGACACACACACCCCAAAGTCTCAGGTGATATCTTATACTAAAATTTGGAGTTTTAAAAATATGCTGTATATAAATAAAATATCCAGTTTCTTGTCCTGCCAGATTGAAGCCAGATCTTCAGTACGGTCAAAGTCAACACAGTAATGCCACCCCAGCAACCATCCTTAGACCTTGACAAAGACCTGCCGTCCTCCTGCTACCTTCAACCCCCTGCACCCACAGGCTATGAGGGAGTTTCTGCGGACAGCCACTGCTACAAAGAAAAGCCAGGACCTTTGTCTTTCCAACATTCAGGGGGCTTTTTACCAGTTTTATGAAGCATGTTCAATTCAGACAGTATTATGAGCATGGATTTACAGAACACAGTTGCTGCGGCAGCCCTGGTGGTTATTCACTCGCATTTCAATAGGACCACAGGGGCAGAGGCTGCCTTCCAGCAAGTTTATTTGCCTATTTTCAGCAATGGAGATAGAAATGCCTTTTTAAAGAAATGATCAATTGAAATTTCACTAATTCTCCTGACCACAATATAATGTACAATTTTATAATAACTATAAAAGCTCACCTTTATACTCCAGTGTTAACTCACACAAAAAAATGGCATCTAGCCCTGGCTGGTGTGGCTCAGTGGATTGAGCGCGGGCTGGGAACCAAGCGGTCCTGGTTCGATTCCCAGTCAGGGCACATGCCTGGGTTGCGGGCCAGGTCCCCGTGAGGGCCATGTGAGAGGCAACCATACATTGCTGTTTCTCTCCCTCTTTCTCCCTCCCTTCCCCTCTCTCTAAAAAAAAGAAAATAAAAAAAATGGCATCTATTAATTTGAGGCTTACTAGGTGCTAGATGACGTGCTAAGGATGTCTTGGTTAGTACAAGGACTCACTGGTGTCTTATAATCTCCATTTCACTAGAACAAGATGGAAGCTTGGACAGGTTGAGTAGTTTCCAAGAACATCAGGCAATTAAACTTTACAATCCGAATTTGAATCCAGGTTTAATGAAGCATTAAGCTTTAGAAAATGAAGCTTTAGAAAGTCTGTGCCCACAGTTTGACTTCCTCCTAATCTTAGAGAAGACTGATTTTCCTTATTTCAAGAATAGAAAAGAACATGTTGGTAGTAATATTCCCAAGAAAACTACTCAGACACACAAAAAAAATGGAAGTCTTAAACTTTATTGCAATGTACTCAATTTTACCATTAGAAATTGATTCCTGAAACACTGCTGTAATCCCACCACTTGGGGACTCAAATATTTGAATAGTTCAACCTTCTCCCTGGATCAAGCTCCTGCTGTCACATGTGAGGCCCTCTGGGATGTGGCACTGGTTCAAATACCCACCCTCACCACCACTCCTTACACTCCAGCCTCTCCAGGGCCTTAGCTGTCTTCCTCTTCTCTTGTAAGCTCTGCATCTGCTCTTTCCAAGCCTGGAATGCAGTTCTTCAAGAAGCCCTCCCTTGATTCTCTAAATAGAGAGGCCTTTTATTTATTCTTTTTACCACAGCACATCTTTGTCTCACAATTGCAGCCTACATCTTCCCACCTTTTGTTCTCAGTCATCATTTCTATAACTATCTTGTACTCAAAGGAAAACAGCCCACATTTTTTATCTTCCATGTCCAACTACAACGACCACAACGCCTTCTGCTAAAGAAGGGGCTCAACCAGAATTGTTAAATTGAACTCACTAGAATTTGTACTATTTTGTACTATTTTTAAAACACAAATATCCTTGACAGCATAATACTTCAAGTTTTGTAAAATAGTAAATTAGTATTGTTAACACATACTTTATAATTTATATTAACCTGGATTATTATGAAAAGCTCTGTGAATATTTATTGAAAACATCGTTATTATTTGCATTTCTCAGATGAGAGATCAGAACTAAAAATAAATATTTAGCTATTTCTAACATCTGCAGAATAATTATGTTGCAGCCACAATGCTAAGTGCATACCTCAATTATTTTATTTCTCAAAAGCTTGAGATTGAATGCATAGGTGTTTCTTTCAGGTTCTTAGGAGTTTATAAGCATTTAAAAATGCAAACTAGTTATTTCCAAGTCTGTGTATTTATAGGAAAAAATCATAGGCAATAGATTTGAAATAAATGTCCCCAAGAGAAAGTTTTGGTTTTTTTTATCTTACTCCATATCCCTACTTGGTTCCATGTGGATCAATGATGTTGAAGGGAATGAGCATATTTTTGTTTGATATTAAATAATGAGCCTGACTTAGTAACTATCCCCTTATATGGCTATGATCAGGTACTTCCTCTTTTGGCAAACACATGTAGAAAATGAAACAGATACTGTAGCATAATATATAATGTATAATTAATCTAGTATCATTATAGAATGATGTATCTGTCCCAAATAAGCAAAATTTCCATATAATTCCTTTTTCTATTTCAACTGATTTGGTTAAAATGCATTGGCACTGTAATATCCACTTTACTTTTTAAACAACATGTATAGGACATATTTAATCTTTTCTGCCTGACCAGAGTTCATCGTCATTCACATCTGCTGTTGTCCTGAGCCACAGCATGGCCATGCCCTGTGTGGCAATTGAGGCACACGGGTCAGATGGTTTTAAGTGGTCGCCTCCCACCCCCATGTCTGACCTTTTATTCACATTCTCCCTTTTTCTTGCTGCCAAATTGTTAACCTGATTTCTCTCACCGTTACGTATCAGGTCATTAGCAGAATCCCAGTAGGCCATGCCCTAAATTAGTTCCATTTTAATAATCAAGTAAATGGGTTAGGTGTCCTACTAGGGAAGTGGGTATACATAGATGATTCAGACATGCTTTTATGAGTTTGCAGGCCAGAGCCAGGGGGTGAGGGTGGGGAGCAAAAGTGAAATCAGGCAATTTCAAAATAACACAGAGCTGCTTTGCTAGAGGTATTTACAGCATGAAAGGCTGGGTGGCATGGAAGTCAGAGGTGACTTCCGCAAGAGTTAGTAGCTGACCTGAGCCTGGATGTATGAATAGGAATCAGCCAGATGAAAAGGTAGCCAGTGGGATAAAAGAGAGGAAGGGGAAATGCTCAGGTGCAAGAGCTAGCATGGTTTGCACAGAGAATGACTAACTTCTCAGTATTGGTGGAGTTCAAGTTTAAGCAGCAAGTGGTAGAACCCAAGACTTGAGAGATACAAAGGTGACCTTCAGTGGTATGCTCCCTTTGACTTTATTTCAAGGATGACAGGAGCCACTGATGGAATAAACAAGGAAGCAACATGGAGGAAAAGAGAGAGTTCAGCTAGAAAGACTTGGAGCCAGACATGCATAGCTTCTCAAATATTTTTTGAATAAATACGTAACTTCTCAAAAATAAATGTGATCCATTAGATGGTGAGAGATTATAGCTGAAACAATAGGTTTAATATGGAATCATTTCTTGCAGGAGAGAAGCCTGAAGACATGTATTGTTTATGTGTCCAGCAGTGACTCAGATGGCCTGTTTCTACCCATCTACGAGATGGGAAACCACAACTAAGTTAGCCTTACAGCTTCCAAATTCAGCTGCCCATTAATATCACCGGGGAGGTTTTTTGAGTCCTGATACCTAGGCCTTCTCCCAAGCATAATAAATTAGATTCCCTAGAACTGTGGCCCAGTAATTACTACAGTTCTCCAGGAGATTCCAGTGTTCAGCCAGGACTAAGAACTTCCACACTGAAGTACCAGGCTCAGACATGAGACTAATAAAGAACTTTCTTTCCAGTAAAGTATATGGACTGTGACACTGGATTTGACCTGACTTTGTCTGTTTATTTTGACACAGGTGATCATACCTATTCAAGGCACAGCTCAACTGTCACTTCTTCTGAGAAGCCTTTCCTGAGGGGGTATTAAACAGAAGCTATTCCATTTCTAAGAGTGCTTTTATGTTTACTGAGCTTGGAGGAAAGAAAGTTTATAGGTTGAAGCAAGAGGTCACACAAGATGAAACCAAACTATATTGGAAGGAAATCCATTTACAAACATTTAACTGCAAGATGAAAAAGAGATTCAGTATGTCGATGCTGAAGCACGGAAGGACTCTTTACTTTGGGATATTGATGGGCACGGGTTCTGATTTCACTGTGAAGAATAGAACATAGTAGGCAAGGATATAAACTTCCAGCCTGCATACTAGAAGTCCAGTAAAAAATAAGAAACATAACCTTGACTCACAGGACAATGGTTTTGTGGGGTTTTTTTGGGTTTTTTTTTTTGACAAGCTCTATAAATATTCTATTCTTAATGCCATCACAATTCAGAGGATTCCTGAAAATTTCAAGTCATGGCCCTTATAAACAGCAAGGGTCTTGTATACAGTACTATGTTGTTGTTTTTTTAATCTGGAAATTTTAACCTGTATAGAGGTGCTTTAAAACAAGACAGATTAAGTCTGCAATTTTTTTTCAAATTCTTAGTACATATTTTAACCCTATTGTTTATTTTTAAGAAGCCCTTACCAAACACAGGAAAGTTATACTGCACTAATATTCCAGAACTGTGGCTAGTGAGATGGGTTTTAGGTGTAGTTAAAGAATATCAAAAGCCTTTCTAAGAAGGCACTTAAAACTTGCTAAAGCAAACACACCTTAAGGCAAAAATAAAATGAACTTCAGAACAGTACACCTGGGGTCTACTTAACACAGACATGAGGTTACAGCACCTCAAAGTCAGCTTTAGGCACAAGTTACACAGAACCAAGAGGTGTGACCTTCTCCTTTCCCCCGAAAGTAATGCTTTAGGGGGTGCACTGAAGTGTAGATAACAGATGAGTATTTTTCAAAATGGTGCTTCTGCAGAGGAGAAAGCCCAAGGAAGAGACATATAAAAAGGTAATCGACTGGTTTAACTTTGTGCATCAGATGCCAGAGACACACACACAAATCTTGGAAATTAAAGGCAGTCAGGCTTGTAGGGTTCTATTCTCAAAACGTGTACGGTGAACATAATGGAGCGTGCAGGCAAGAAGTCTGCATATCTGAAGAATAGGGCAGGAAAAGGCACATGGTTCCCTAGGTCTAACGACATGGACGTTTCACCCATCTGTTTGACCTGGGAGCTCTGCAGGCAATCTGCCGTTGCCCTGTAGAAGTAGTAGCCCGCCAGAAGAAATGATTCAAACCATGTGACTCCTTTTACCCATAATAAAATATAACAATGTAAAAGTCTTGGCTTTAAAAGAGTTTCAATTTAGCCAAACCATTACTTATTTCTTGTTTTATATCAAACTAGTTTGACATAAGGGTCAAGTTTTGCCAAGGATGGAAGTCACTATCATAGACTTTCAGTGCAAAGATAGGCTGAATTACTGCCTTCTCCTCACCCCATTTCCTCAATTGTTTCTACCTACCTACTTGGAAAAAGTGGGGTGGTGGAACATAGATACAATTTTCTGGATGGTTTAGAAAAATCGTTCTCATTCTGTGTTGTGAATTAGAAATAAAATATGATATATATATATATATATATATATATATATATATACACATACATACATACATACATACACACACACACACATACACACATACCCTAAGCCTTATCTTGAGAGATTCAGATCAGCACCATTCACTCACTAGACTGCAAGTCCTCTGCTATATAAGTTTGTGACAATTCACTGAAAAAAACCACACATA
The DNA here is from genome assembly GCA_004026765.1 of Micronycteris hirsuta. Lineage (NCBI taxonomy): Eukaryota > Metazoa > Chordata > Mammalia > Chiroptera > Phyllostomidae > Micronycteris > Micronycteris hirsuta. The sequence continues at coordinate 20,823 of PVJI01010854.1, read as the reverse complement.
CGCACTTGCCCCCCTACACACAAACACATCTTATCGTGTCCCTCTGAATTGAGTTTTGCAAAACCAGTTCAGTACACTTCATTGCATCTTTGTGTTTGCAGTCACTGTCATCCATCAGGTGTGCACCCAGGTTAGGTGAATAGTACACTTGTCCAATTATCCAGTGACCTAGAGGCAAACAGACAGCCCATTGGATAAATGAGGACCTCGTAAGTGGCTTCCTTCCTTAAGTGTAGTTCCGTGGAGTGAATTAATAGACTTAATGTCATTACTCAAGGCCTTCTTCCTGACTATAGGACCTGGAGCTTCCTTTTTCTCAGAGCATTTACTTTAGAATATTTCCAATGGTAAATTCTTTCTCTGTCCCTCTGAGATGTAAGTTTTCTTGGAGCCTCTGTCCAGTTTTACAAAACAGGAATGTCTGTCTCAAGGACCTGGGAGCCATTCCTTTGAAAAATGACCATCAAAAAGATAACACTCCTATTTCCTAATTTCTGTGAGAGGGTAGGAGACTAATGTCCACAAGCGCCACTCAGCAAACATGGATGGACTGATCACACTGACCAATCCCCAGTGACGGCTGCCAATGTTTTCCTCCAGGTCACACAACACTGAAAAGCCATCCCACCTTCTGCTGACAGGAGTGGAATTCAATCTTTGTCCTGTCAAAATCGTCTTAAGTCAAATCAATTCAACCAGTTTAACTTTGTCTGGTGTAAGTTTCCTGCAACAGTGCTACACACAAGGTCATGACTAAGGACATTCACCACCTTATTCTCAAAATACAGAAGAAACTAGATTACATTTCAAAAAACGCAAAAGTCCTGACATTTTTCTTTTTTTGGCTACAGACTTCAGTCATGATGATAATGGCATCCTCAGAAGAAGCCGTATAATCATTATTCTTTTAAAATATAATTCATTCTATGTTGATGGTAGAGAATAGAAAATCAGTTTGTATCCTGCTGTTTGAAAGATGGATGTGTTACTGAAAAGAAAAATCTATTCAACAAACTCCAGCTTAGTCTCATAATAAGTTATGTTTTCCATGAATATGCTTAATCTTTAAATATTAAAGGTATATGGCTCCATTTTTTAAAGATGTTTTCAACACATGAAGTGAACAAGGACAGTTTCTTGTCCATTCATTAAGATAACACAAAGAGGTGAAGAGCAAAATTCATCTCAACACCACATTACACAAGCTGTTCATAGGTCTCTGTAGTTCACGATTTAGTCATTTCACCAAAGAAAATACTAAAATTTAAAAGAAGCATGTTATAGGTTTTATAGGTTATACTCAGCTGATCTCTATTATAAACTTGAAATAACAAATGTGCATGACCAAAGAATACTTTTCAATTACACAAATCAATGTTCATACTAGAAATGAGTACACTCTTGCCCAGAAAATGGCAGAAGAGTGCAATAGTGGTATAAAGAGTTGCCAAAAATAAAAAATAAAAAGAGTTTCCTGGGCTCCCTCAGGTCAGTAATACAAAACGATGTGAGCATAATACAGCTGAGTGCTGATTTCTTGCAACAGTAGGAACAAGTGAGTTGCAGCACGCACGTCACAAAGATTCCTGAAACTGTGCCAGATGGCCTTATTCAGCATCCCAGGGGAAATCTTAGGTGCCTTGAAAACCCACATTTTTATCTCCAGTCCTCTGCAGCTCTGCTCCAGATTCATGTTCAATGGCCTAAATAATAGCACCACTTGGATGATTAATAGGCATTTTATAATGATCACATCTAAATTCATGACTTATACCCCATCTAACTCTTTCCTTCCCTCTTCAGGAAATAGTACTTAGCATTTACCTTGAATCTCTGACTTGTCATCACCACTTAAATTATTTTTGTAATTAAACCACTCCTCATCTTAACCCACCTCTTTGAGCCACCCCCGTGCCCAGCTATCCTTCTGCATTAATATCACTATCACTATGCTTCCTACTGTCCCACAGTTCTATATACCTTCAAGTGTCCACAACCAGAAAGAACACTTACAGCTGTAAGCACGACACTGTGTGTTCCTGCTCAAATCTTCCCATTGTTTCCTCATCACACTGAGAACAGAAATGAAAACCTTTAGCTCGCCCTTTTCTCCATTTTTATCTATCACTCCCATGCTTGCTCCTTCCTCTTCAATCACAAAACCAAGCTCCTTCAGGTATTTATGCTTCGCTTTGCCTAGAATGTTTCCTCCACAGGGTTTTTCACCAGGCTAGTTCTGGCATTTATATCAGATCTCTGCTCAAATGTTCCCCTTTAAGGATGAACTGACCACCCAAACTAATAAATCCCTTTCCCTTTCTTTCTCCTCTTCACCCCTTCATTCTGTACTTTGCTGGTTTTTTGTTTTGTTCTTTTTGTTTGCTTGTATTTTTTTTTAATTTTTACTAATACTTGCACTATAGATATGCTTATTTGCTTATTTTCCACCTCTTCCTACCAGAATGAAAGAACTATGGAAGCAGGGACTCTCTCTCTCTCTCCTCTCCTCCCCTCTGTGTTTTGCTTTATACTTGGATCTTCAGAACCTGGCAAATGCTTGGCACATAATCAAGGGTTTAAGAAGTCTACGTTGACATGGAGAGAACCAAGGGGCAGGGTGGAAACGGGAGAGAGAGGTGGGTTTGGAGGGGGCAAGGGGGAGAGGAGGAGAGAGGATACAGACAACTGTAATTGAACAACAGTTAGGTAATTAAATAGTCTACATTGAATGACTATGTGATTTCACACTCCAGAGATCCTAAAAATGACATCACTGTTCTCTATAAACCAGCAGTTTCTCGAATATCCACATTTTTTCAGTTATTCTTTCACTTTTTTTCCTCACTAAACTTTATTTTAATGGGTCTCAAAATCCTGTGACAGATTTCTGGTCAAGTTGTTTCCATTAAAAAGTACTGATTTTAGAACTAGTAACTTAAAAAGTGCCACATACACAAACACACACACACAAACTCAAATGGTCCACAAAATAGTCTGTTTTCCTTCTGAAGGTTTATGATGGATCATTAACCAGTCTTCTCCTATTAAACTTAAGTGGCCAATTGAGACAAACAGTTCTGAGACCATTCTTGCACCACTGATTAAGACTGGGGTGGCAAGTATTGGCGATAATACTCATTTAGCCTTCTGAGCTTTCTGGGAAGACTTGGTGACTTTGGCAGCTGCAGCCGCCTTCTTGTCCACTGCTGTGATGACACCAACAGCAACTGTCTGTCTCACGTTATGAACAGCAAAAGAGTCCGGGGGGGAAAGGCGGAGAAGTTTTCAACACAAAAGGCCTTGCCAGGAACCATATCGATGATGGCAACAACGCCGGATTTCAAAACCTTTGAGCCATCTTCCAGCTTTTGCCCAGCACGATCGCTCTTCTCCTTCAGCTCAGCCAACTTGCAAGCAATGAGCTGCGTGACAACCCAGCACAGGTGCGTATCCAGCACTGATCTGGCCTGGACGGTTCAGGATAATCGCCTAAGCTGTGAAGCCAGCTGCTTCCATTGGTGGGTCATTTTGCTGTCACCAGTCACGTTGCCACAATGAACTTCTTTAGAAAATATGTTCTCAATTTTGAAGCCCACATTGTCCCCAGAAAGAGTTTCACTCAAAGCTTCATGGTGCATTTCAACAGAATTTACTTCCGTTGTAATGTTGACTGGAGCAAAGGTGATCACCTTGCCAGGTTTGAGAACACCAGTCTCCACTTGGTCCTCAGGGATGGTACAAATACCATCAATTTTGTAGACATCCTGGAGGTGTAGACATCCAGGGGCTTGTTGGTAGGGTAAGCAATCCAGGGCTTCAAGCAGCATGGTTCCACTGGCATTGCCATCTTTATGGGTGAATTTTCACCCCCTGAACCAAGTCATGTTAGTACTTGGCTCCAGCATGGTGTTGCCATTCCAATCAGAAATCGGCACAAATGCTACTGTGTCGGGGTTGTAGCCAATTTTAGTAATGTAGGTGCTAACTTCAACAAATTCCTTGTATCTCTTCTAGCTGTAGGAATCCATTCAGCTAACACCAACAATCAGTTGTTTCATACCCAGTGTGTAAGCCAGAAGGGCATGTTCATGGGTCTGCCCATTCTTCACGGAGGTAACTGCTTCGAACTCATCAACACCAGCAGCGACAATCAGGACAGCACAGTCAGCCTGAGAGGTGCCTGTAATCACGTTTTTGATAAAGTTTCTGTGTCCTGGAGCATCAGTGATGGTCACATAATACTTACTGGTCTTGAATTTCCACAGGGAGATACCAATGGTAATACCACACTTGCAGTCAGCTTTCAGGTTATCCAAGACTCAGGTGTACTTGAAAAAGCCATTCCCCACATCAGTAGCCTCCTTCTCAAAATTTCTGATGGTTCTTTGTTGATCCCCCCACATTTATAGGTCAGATGACCAGTAGTGGTAGACTTGCCAGAATCTACCTGTCCAGTGACAATGATATTGATATGAGTCTTTTCCTTTCCCATTTTGACTTTCAGTGGTGGTTTTCATGACACCTGTGTTCTGGTGGCAGATCCGTTGCAAAAAAAAATGTTCTTTCACTTTTCTAAATTAAAGGCTTTAGAGTCATCCTCGAAATGCTTCTTCTTCTTGACTCTAGACCCATTATACTTTAATTCTGCCTTTTCCTATTCCCTCCCTACTGCCGCCAAGTTTAGAAACTATTTCAAAGTATTCTACCTAGATTGTTCTCTTAGAAGATACGGAATAAAATTTGTAAAAATAATATAAATTTGGCAATCAGGTACATAACAAGGGCAGTTGAGTCCAGGAAAAAAATAAACTTTCAAGATTGAATGTACAAAATTAAAGAGAGTCTTGCAAGGTACCCATACTAGAAAGTAAAGAAGAAAAATGAGTGATATCAAGAGCAAAATTATGAAAGCACAGTTTCCATATGTCCAGAGCTCATTTACTAATAGGTTTATTGGTCACTCTCTCTACTCCTTTTTCTAAAACCCTTTGAATAATCTTCATTACCAAAATTCTTTAGATTCAAGGTGTGAAATTACATTTTTCTGTCTCCTTATATATAACCTGTGCTCAAAACAAACCAAATTTCCCATTTCTCTCAAATGTAAGTTCATACTCTAGCCTTTGCTTATGCTATACCTATGCCCTAGGAATCTAATAACTACCTAGTTCTACCTACTCAGGATATGGTACAAATATTACCTCCTCCTTAAAGACTCATCTGATTCTCTCAGTTCCAATGAATTCCCACCAACCTCCCAAACGTCCTTCTTAACCATTAGATAGCATTTTTGCCCTCTGCTTCATACTAAAAGTATTTTTTTAAGCATGCCTGTCTTTACTACCTACCTAGAGTATAAGATCCTTAAGGGCATAAATGATATCTTATTTGTAGCTCCAAAAATTAATGTAACCTTGAAGAACTTAATTTATCAGAAACTTGGGTGTCTAATTTTAAAAATAGGAGTAATAATAATAGCAATAACCATGTGGCATGTTGTAAGAGTGAAATAATTAAATTTATCTAAAGCATTTGGAACAGCACCTGATCCCCAAGAGTTCCTTATTACTATTATTTTCAAAATTGCTATCATTAATTGTACCTGCCCATCTCACTATCTAAGATTTCACTGATATTCAATAATATCTTTAAAAGGGCAAGAAAATTCCTGGAAAAGAACATTAAAAGCACAAAACAAAAGCGGTAGCCAAGCACATGTCAGGTGATGCAGAAAAGTGTAAAGGCCCAGGAACAATAAAATATTCCTGACCAAGGCAAGTGTGCAGTTTCATAAAAAGGGGGAACAGTAGGGAGTTCATGATGGAGGTGACTAGAAATGGACACAATGCTCAAAATCTATTCTGTCTGAGCATTAATGCCAAGAAGCAAAGCGGGGCATTCAAATAAGAAGCCCAAATTTATTCTCTTCCTAAGAGACCTATTTCTAGGGAAAGCAAAAGAGCACTTGCAAAAGATAAGCTTGATGATACAAACAAAGTATACATTAAGAGAAGGGGAATAGAGGAGGAATTATTTAGGGTTGAGGACGCAGATAGAAAAGAAAAAGGAGGAAAGAAAATGATTTCATCGCTGGAGGAAATAGGAGACACTTCTTGTGGAATTATCCATGCATGCTGTTCCAGCCCTCCTCCTGACCACTCTCACAGATTTCAGAGAAGTAAAATAGCTGGAGGGGACAATAAAGGCACATGTAGATAGATGTCTAGCAAAACACCCACAGGCTCATTAACACCCGCTGATCTATACAGCCCAGAGCCATGTCGCATGAAAAATGAATTCTAAAAATAAGGCCTGGCTTTCTCCCTAAAGGCAGAAACTTAAAGGAAAAAGCTCTTTGTAAAATTTTACTTCAGGCCATTTGGCAAACTCGAGCAGAGCCAGATCTACCCACCAACTCGCGATGAACACAAGCTAATCAGACTGTCGCAGCATGCTCCGGGCAGTCGGCGCTCCCAACGTCAGCGCTGGCTCCCACATGCTACACATGACAGAGCTGAAAGAACTGTCCAACACGACAGAACAGATTTTCACGCTGGAACCAAATATGAGAGATGTGTGACACTTGGGTTAACAAATGTCTGACGGGAGGACACAGACTGCAAGTCTCATGGAGTCAGAGAGGCTTCTTGCAGCACCACAGTCACCAAACTCGGCTTTTTCTCCTTGCAGCACTCGTTATGGCTGGGTTTTGAGTACTCCAGAGTTATCCCCTAAAACCAGGCTGCTAACACTGGTTTGAAGACAATGATAACGGGAGAAGTCTTCAGCACAAAGAATTGCTATTAAACCATTCTTTATACCAGTAGTTTCTGCTAAGGACACAGATGGGGTGGGAAGGCATGGGTTTACCTAGATTACTTGAGGTGCCCACCTGCTTAATGACCTGGGTTAAATGAAGACAGGCACGGATTGTATATTTGGAGGGAGCTCTTATTATGATGTAACGCCAGGGTGAAGGATACTTTGAATCTACCTGATCCTGATGTACTTATTACCATGACTTGAACTGTGTTCTTTCACAAGAGAAAAGTATGTATCAGGTTCCTGTAAAGTGGGAGTGGGACGCAGCCACATCCGTTCACTTGTGTAGTGTCCGTGGCTGTTCTGGCGCTGCAATTCAAAGCTGAAAGTTACAACAGAGACTGTGAGGCCCACAGAGCTGAAAATATTCATCTGGACTCTCAAGAAAACTTTTGCTGACTCCTTTTCACATGATTGGGCAAGTCAGGCACTGTCACTGCCTTCAGACTTCTAACCTTTTAATAAATATATTCAGTTTTGTTCTTAACATGTTGGTGACTCAGGGATCATCCTAGATTTTCATTTCAGGCTCTGTTTGACGTCTGGCCAGAACCACATTTTTACCAGCTTCTGAATATTATAAACCTTGGAGATCTTTCTACCAAAGTCATATTCATATTCAAAGAAAGCTCTTAGAGTGCAAGAAAGGGAGAAAAAGCTGAAGAGTGGACGGACAGACATCCCTTACACCCGCTTTCCTGATCCCAGTCTTTGTAGAATGGCTTGCAAACACTCCAACAACGTGATTTCAATGTCTTCATTAGGGGTAGGATGAGAGCAATTTCTAAAGAAAAGCTCTGATAAACCATTTCTAAGAATTGATATTACCATTTATTTGTCTATAAGTAACATTACCACACTGTGTAAATCACAAATTTCACATTCCTATATATGGAATATGCTAAGCAAAAAGAACTTGTCTATGGAAGATCAGTTAAATAACTAAATAAGGAAGAAAATACATTTTATTGGGCCCTAAATTATGATGGAAAAGAAGATAATGGGGATTCACACAAAACTATATTCACAATGGCAGAACTTGTTTTAAACTACATTTCAACTCCAAAACCAGTACAGAGTAGCTGAATGATGTAGCACCAAAGTAGCAGCAAATTAAGTAAAACGTGAAGCCTCCCTCTCATCACTTTCTGGACACTTTATATTACTAATCACCACTCCTTGAGAAAGATCTCGCAAAAACCATCCAAATATGACACTTCTTGTATTTTTAAATGAAATTAAATAAACTCCCTAAGCTACATGGGGAAATTGTTTATTAGATACTATTCACACATTCTCCAGTAGTTGGGGATCTTTTGTCTAGATTGGCTCTGGAAGGCAGAAAAATGCAATCTTAGAAGATGTTGAACAGAAGTAATGATGCCTTGGTTCTAGCTAATGAGGGGTATCATTGCTTTGTCTATATTATATTTTAATGCATCTCATTAAATTCTACCGATTCACCGACAAGTAGTTGACATTATTATTGTTGTTTTGGACAACTCAAATGAAACCCTTCTTACCTTTCTTCTTCTAATATTTATTTGGGCTCAAACTGTGTTAGGATCTGAAAATATAATTTTAAAATAATTATGATCCCCGCTGCCATGGCATTTACAGTCAATAAGTGGCTTTTGAGAAGAAAAGTATTTGGAAGAGAAATATCTCAAAATTTCTAGATTGAACCAGCATCCTCCTAAAACATTTAGAAAGGCATACATAGAGGTAATTATGATAGTTATTTTATTGAGTACTTATTATGTTTCAAGAACTATCCTAAACATATGTACAGTATATCATTTAGCCGTCATCACCCTATGACCTAGGCACTGATATTGTTATACGCATTTTACAGATGGAAAGCCTGACAAAGAGGTTAAATGACTTCCCAGGGCCACAAAGCAACTAGATGCAGGAGCTGATATTCCAATGCAGGGAGTCTGACTCCAGAGATATGTGCGGCACTGGGCTACAATGAGGGACTGAGAGGGTTATAGGTGGCTTGAGAAAGTACAAGGGAAGGAATGGGGAGGACTGAAGAATGGCTCCTCCAGGCTGTTGGTAGCTCAAACTCTTTGTGTCTCCTAAGCATGCCCACAGCAGTTTTCACCTTGTTCAATCAGAGAAAATGTCAGCTTTCTTGACAGTGTCTCCCCCAGGGTGATCATCCTGATACAGCATCCAGTTCATATCCAGGAGTACCAGGAGTTTGACAATGCCTGGCTTTGGAGGGTGCTCAATAAAATAGCGAACGACTCATAGATACAGAGTGATGGTTGCCACAGGGCACGGGGACGGAAAATGTGAAGGGACTGAGAAGTACAAATTGGTAGTCACAATACAGTCCCGGGGGAGTAAAGCACAGCACAGGGAAAAGAGTCAATCGCATTGCACTAACTATGCATGCTGCCAGGTGGGCACGCGAAATAGTAGGGGAACAGTCTGTAAAGTGTGTTATTGCTAACCACTAGGCTACACACCTGAAACTAATGTAAAATAATACTGACTGTACACTGTCATGGAAAAATAAAACTTAAATAATATTTGCTGAATGGATATACAATATATACATGAAAGACATCACTGCGAGGAGTGGCAAGTCAGGGCAACAAAGTCCAGGAAACACGTAGAACTTCTTTCCTGCCACCTCTCTCACAACATTTCTGAGCTGAGTCGTTCCTTTCATGCCTTGCTTAACCACACTTCTATTTCACCTCCACAGCTGAACACCTGTTCTCACGAAGGAAAGCAGAATTTGAGGAAAACAAAGTTGGAACTAAAAAGAACACATACTTAAAATGAATGAATCACAAAACCTTACAGAGTTGGACCATAGGTCAATTAGGAAACCGAACCATGCTGGATCATAATGGAGGAAACTCATTGCAGTGAGGATCGGTGACTTCTTCAAAGCTGTCTGTTAATTAGTGGCACAGCCAAGACCCTGTCTCTTAGAAGTGTGACAGTCCCTTACTCAGTACCTCTTGAAGTTGGGCCATAAAAAGAGGACAGATGACAGCAGGATGGCACTGGGAGGGGAGTCCACAGGCTCAGAAGGACTGCAGGACTGTAAGGAACGGTCTGATGGGCGAAGTGCAGAGACGCAGAGCTGAGGGTGCTAAGTGAATAGAATTCAGGAGCAAAATGACCACTATTTCTTAAACCCACAATCTCACGTTATACCGAGTTTCACAACTAAAAAATCTATTATGTTTATATTCATACTTTTAATATTTCTTTAGCTGCATTGTGTGGGAGGGGGAATAATAACTTTGTTAGCACACTGCAAAGTGCTTTCCAGTGTAACCGTAAGTGTCAAGAGAACTGAAAATGCAAGGAAAAAACGCTGCTCCGTGTAGGGAACATAGTCAACAACATTGTATTAACTATGTATGGTGCCAGGTGGGCATTAGAATTATCAAGGGGATCTCGCGTAAATTATATAATTGTCTAACTACTGTGCAGTACATCTGAAACTACTATAAAGTAATGCTAAAAGTCAACTCTAATTCAAAAAGAAAAATAATCTGTTACATATTATTTTTAATATTTAAGTGGGGAAAACAAGGTGTTGATACTTGTATCTTGGCACATTATAACTTATCTTCTATGCCCCCTCTGGTTCTTTGTGCATTCCCAGTGCATCTGTGGAATCCGTCCCCTCCATCACGGTACATTATATGGACTGGCGGGGAGTGTAAAGCAATGTGCCCGTGAAAAGCAGCCCCACCACTCAGTGAGGAGGAAAACAAAACTCAGGAACACACTCTATCTTTAACTGGAACAATCTTAAGGGTGAGTCAGCCTTCACAATGGTACATTATTTTGCTGTTTCTACTAAATAAGTCATTTAAGAGTCTAACATTGTTTTAATTGAGTGGATTTCTTTAAAAACGGAGGGAAGGAAGGAAAGAAAAGCAAAAGAAAAGGAGGTGCAGTGTTATCACATGACAAACCATCACACACCATCACACAAAATAATTATAATTTAAAAAAACATCACCTGGAGTGGAAACAAATTATTCCATCAAATTGTGTTGAGAATGTGTAACACTTGAGAAGTGACCATAGAAACAAAGACAGATTTGAAATTTCCCACACCAGAAATGTGTCTAGTAATTAATAGGTTTTGCAAAGGACTTATTAATATATTCTATCTTTAAAGGGGTAGTATTAAAAATGTAAATCTGAAGTTATTTTGCCAATCAGATAATAGGTTTTTAATCCCTCAGATTAAAGCCAGTCTTAAAATAACTGAACACAGACTTAGAAAGAACATTCATTCTTTGGAAGTGCTTGTATAAAGACAGGAAATGGGTAGTAGATACTCCTTTATTTTTTTTCCTTTCCACTGACCACGTCAGGTTCTCACCTCAAGGCAGCTGCTCTGCCTTCCTTTTCAGAAGGAAGCTACATTAAACTTGTTTTATGTAACTATTTATTCTAAGCTTAAACAATTTTTAAGAATATGTGCTATGATGTAATATGAAAAGGTAGATTGTTTTGTTATTAAATATGTTCATTAACTTTGCTCATCCTCATTTCCCCAATAAAACAACAGTTCTAATAACTCTACTAGCAGAATAGCATTTATTATTGACAGCGGATAGACACATACAAGAAAGGAAGCACAAGAACCACCTCACGGGTCTGAGATCCATACTCTATAGTTAGGATTCAAGGGCTTTAATAATGAACAATTGTTCACACTACATAAATGTGTGTGGCTGAGATGGCAGTTCTGCGGTTTAAACCAATTTCTTCTTGGGGGTAGAGGTTATTTTATCTATTTTTTGTTGCTTAAGTATGTTTTTCAGTATTTACCTTTGCTACTCAGAGATTTTTAAAGGTCAACTATTAAGGTGGAGAGTATTATATTATAATACCATTGAACAGAGTATTTTGAAAAATGAATGGAAAGAAAACCCTCTTCCATTAATTCTTTAAAAGGAGGTAACAGAATTTATCAACAATGTTGATTTCAGTTTTTGAGTTGTTCAATTTCAGATTCTCCTGGTGACTTTCAATCTATTGTATTACATTACCAGGGTTTTGATTTCTTGGTTGTAAAGGATTTCAATACATCTAAATAAAACGTAGCTGAAAGATGAATTTAATTAGATCCTCTGGCCATTGTGATATTTTCTTAAACTATTTGCCCTTACTAATTAAATGTGTGAGAGTATGAATATGTGCGTGTGTATATATACACACGCACACATATATTCTAAAGAAAAAGAAAAGGAAAATACTATGGCATTGTTGCATAAAAAGAAGAGGTAGGAGCAGAGAAGAAAACGATAGAAGTTGCTGAGTTATGACGAGTTCAATCCTCCAAAGATCCCTAAAGAAGAATCAATTCTGTGTTACCCAGGAAAGCTCTGATATCAAAGTATGCACTGTATTTTTTTCAATAAAATTCAGGCCATGGCCATATAAGTGCCAGTCTTTATTTCCCACCTTCTGTGTTTAGATTCCTCTTGCATAGCACAAGGAGAACACTCATAAACAGATAGAAATATGCAACAATGAAATTATTGCCTTGTATTAAAATACTTTCTAAAAATTTTATAGAATGTTCTCTGTTATCTTTTGAAATTATGTGTATGTGCTAAAACTCTCTCATTTGTTTTTAATGTTTCCAAGGTTTACATATAGTCTACCAAACATAATAATGCATTTTCCTTAGTGATGGCACTCACCCTTTCCTGCCTTTCTAAGGCCTATCATAAAACAGTGCAGCTAATCCTAAGTCACTTATGCTTCATCCTGAACTCTGCATTTTTATTATCTCAAATGCAAAGCTGCACTTTACCTGCAATTTTCTCTGAAAAAAAAAATATGTCAAGAGAGTGAATTAATTTTATAGAACCACAATAAAAGATCACAAGAAAAAATGTCTTAAAAATCAGAAATTGTTACTATATTTTCTAAGACATTAAAAAGATTAACTGAAAACTTTTATTGCAGGAATCAAATTAGAAAATGTCTCCTGCTGTCAAACATGTGAAGCCCCATTCAGCCTAGTTTCATTATCCTTTATTCTTGTTATTACCTGTGTTTACACTTGCCTAAAAATATAGAATATACAGTTGAAAAAGAAAATTAAACATTTGCTTTCTTGATTCCTTAATATGCACGAAGATACTCAAATTATACTGGATACTGAAAAAATAAAATTGTATCTGAATTTTCATGAATGTACTCCTTTAATTATCCAAGGTCCTCCAAAAAGAATGGAACCAAAAAGATAGGTATACGTAGAATCTTGCATAGGGTATATACAGTAATCTAAAGAAAAAAATTACATAAATGAGCCCTGGCTGGTGTGGCTCAGTGGACTGAGTGCCGGCCTGTGAACTGAAAGGTCGTTGGTTTGATTCCTGGTCAGGGCACATGCCTGGGTTGCAGACCACGTCCCCAGTTGGGGGCGTGTGAGAGGCAACCAATTACTTCTCTTGCATATTGATATTAATCTCCCCCTCTTCCTCCCTCTCATCCCCTCTTCCTAAATATAAATAAATACATTCTTAATTTAAAAAAAAGAATTACACTTATGGTTCTGGAACTTTTGAAAAGAAAAGCATTTAAGTTTAGTATATGTATTTCAAAACAAAATATCCATTCATTTTTCTGATAGATGTAGACATATATTTGAATAGAGGTGCTATAGATATATTTGAAAAGTAATAATAAAAATATATTTTAAAATATAAATTTCATCAGATTTCAGGTTTGTTCTGGTATGGTTGCAATTCTAACCCTAAAATAGTTCTTCATCTGGCAAGGTTCCCCTTATGAGTGCTCAGATTTGAAAAGTTCAGCCCCTAAAAGCCCATCATGTGGGTCATGTTCCTCATAGTGAGCCATTTAACAGATGGCATCCTTTGCAGGCATGTCCCACTGACACAAATTAGAGTTCTGTCCTGGACAGTGTAATGCCTTCAACTGATAACTTGAAAGTAGAGAGAAGGGGGGAAAGTGTGGAAAGCTGCATTCGTAATTGAGATCTATCTTGGAGCAGACTATAAATGCAATAATGTTTGCTTTTTAAATTCTTATTATAATTCAGTCCAGCGTTTGTTGCTTTTGCTTATAGCTTGATATTTTTTTCTGATTTACAGTTTTAGAGAAAGGCCCTCCATTGACCAAAAAACAGAGGTAAGGGACAGATTTCTTTCACAAAGAAATGAACAACGGTATAAAGTCAGTATGGAGATTCCTAGTTAACACCCTGTACAGACAGAAGCAGTAGAAATGCCCTTCGGCTTCCCCTTACCGCTCTGGGGTTTCCCACCACCAAACACTATGAAAAGGGTGACACATCCCTCTCAGAAGTGCCAGAGGGAAAATGACTTTGACATCAAAGGGAAACATCAATGATTCAAAGGGAAGTTGAAGTCAAGGATTTTAATGCTTACTAAATGCTTTCCCTGGTAGGCAGAATAAAAATATCTTCCCCAAACCACAAAATGATTGTTGTTATTATTAAAATAATGCAAACATTACAGGAAAACTGTAACAAATATCAATCTATCCTTTACTCAGATTAAAAACAAGTTGACAGTACGCCCTATTTACATCTAAAAACATTTTTTAAAAATAATGTTAGATTTCTGGTTCCAACAGCATATACGATAGATACCCTGAAGAACCAGGCTGTTAGAAACAACTGCATACACTAAATAAAATATTTAAAAATCTCTTTCTAAATGTATGACAAGCTGGCAAGAAACAAAATGATACTCTAAGGTCGAAAGACGTGAAAACCATAAAGTAGAGAGGTGAGCGAGCATTTGGGGTGGTTGATGTGTTGAACCCAGTGGCTGAACTGGGACTACAAATAACTACAATTTCAGTATCACATGTAGTATAAGCACTACTGAGAGGTTACTTTATAGGCTCAAATGCTTAGATGAGGCAGAGTCCATGCATTCATTTATCATTTAACCAATCAAAGAAGAAAAATAATATTTTTTAAAATGTATCAAAAATCCAATAAATTCAGCATACTTTTGTATATCTACCAAAATAGCTAAAGAAAAAAAAATCTTAGAAACTCTGAAAGCTTTCCCTTTGAGAGCAGAAAAGAGACGAAGGTGCTCACTATCAACACTTTCCTATTCAACATTATAATGCACATCCTTGTCATCAGAATAAAAAAAGAAAAGAGAAAAAAAGAGAGGGAGAAGGGGAGGAGTGAAAACATCATTATTCACAGCTGATATGATCATG
This sequence comes from Micronycteris hirsuta, assembly GCA_004026765.1. NCBI lineage: Eukaryota > Metazoa > Chordata > Mammalia > Chiroptera > Phyllostomidae > Micronycteris > Micronycteris hirsuta. The sequence continues at coordinate 5,766 of PVJI01010854.1, read as the reverse complement.
TATATAGAAAATCCAAAAGAATTCATCAATAAATTATTAGAATCTAATAAAAAGTAACTGAATACCAAACAAAGTAGCAGGACATCAAATGGATTAGCAAAAATCGATTGTCTCTATATATTACAGCACAACCGGAAATTAGAAATTGTGCTAGAAATAAATTAAACAAAAGATTTATAGAATGTCTAAGAAAACAATAAAATATTCCAGAACCCTTCAACAAATGGAGAGGGATAAAACATTCAGGAAACAGAAACCTCGATATTGTAAAGATATCAACTCTACCCAATCATTCTATACATTTACAATAATTACAAAATCTCATCAGTTTGTTTTTGGTTTTAAGCTGATTTTGAAATGATATGGAACGTCAAGATATAAGGGCCAACTAAAAAACCCCTGAAGAACAACAAGAACTGGTACTTACTTAACAGATATCCAAAGTTACTGTAGAACTTAATTACCAAGAGATTATGATATTGGCAAGACACAGACAAATGCCCAAATACAACAGAATAGAATTCATTAAATACATATGTTTATATGTAATATGCATGTATATTATATAGAGGGATGCATATGTGTATATATGTGTATATATATATATATATTTGACTTATAACAGTGGCATTGTAGATTATTGGGTGGGAGGAAGAGGGACTTTAATGTTCCAACAATTATACAGAACATATGGAAAAAATGAGAATGGGCCCTTACCCCACACCAGGCCCCAAATCACTTATAATACTTCTGGAAGACAATAGAAGAAATTATGTAAGGATAATGCAAATGTAAATCTATAAATAACATGTAAAATGATTTTATGTATTTTAAAGTTACATATTGTTATTATTTTTTTCATCTGCAACTGGCTTTTTCAGTCATGTTTTTGAAATTTATTAATTCACATAGACCTCATTCATTCATTTTATTTGCTGTCTCTTTAATTGTTATCTTTCCATTGATCTAAGAATAAACATTTAGATTCTTTCCAATTCTTATTATATAATAAAGAATTCAACATGTCTTTATGTGCATTGTATAAGAATTTATATTTAGTTGAAATTGTTTTCTCCTTGGTATGCATACCTTCAAATTTACTATATGATGTCAATTCACTTCAAAGTGATGATATCAATTTATAACCTCATCAGAAAGGCATGGTTTCTATTTCTCCAAGTCTGTAGCAATAATTATCAAATTTTTAAAATTTTGCCACAATGATCGGTATGAAGTGGTAGCTCTATTCTTTTCTACATTTACTAGCCATTCAACTTGCTCTTTTGCTAACTATGATTTAATATCATTGATTTCCCCATTGAGTTTCTTTTTCTTATTAACTTCGAAAGCCCTTTATACATTCTGGATAGTCTAGTAAATATCTTCTCCCTGTCTAAAGCTTCTCATCATTGTTCATAATGCCTTTTATCACACAAAATATTTTAACATAAATGTACTAAAAAACTCTCCAATCTTTTCTTTCATGTTTCTATCTGAACTCAATGTATATTACCTATCTCAATAAGCTTCACATCAGCACTGCAAGTTGGGTACTATTATCTCCATTTTGCAGAAAAGGAACCGAGCTAAAAGGTTATGTAAGTTTCCAAGTCACAGGCTGTTGGAGCCTGCATTCAAGCCCCGGTTCCCAGGATTCCAAAGTTGGCACTCGGTTTACGCACCCCCCTCCCCAGCCCCCAATCTCCTTTACAGAGGCAGTGTGTCCAAGTTGTGATGACAAAATGGTGGAGGAGAAAAGACAGAAAGATACGCACACACACACACACACACACACACAATTTAAAGTAATCATTATCATATGGCCACCTACCCTTACAAATGGTAAAAATTAGTTAATGATATATCAATTCAGGGAAAGAGGAACTTTTGTCAGCCTATCTTATATATCAAGACTGGTCTACTGTTAAATTCTTAGACAATGAATAATACCTGTAATTTTACCATTTATTATTGTTATCATTAATTGAAAATGCCTAACAGTTTCAAGATTAAGTCACCATAACTACATGATCTTATGCGATGTGGCCCGATCTAGGACTCGTTCACTATTAAAGCAGGCATCTTGTCAAAGCACCTACATGAACAATTCATTAATGATAACATTGTTTTCAAAATGTTCCTGTGGTCTCAAAGTTATGCAGTTTGCTGTCAATACAAGACAGAGTAAAAAGTGCATCAGCTTTGGAGCCAACAGAAATGGCTTTGAATCAATGCTCTGACTCTTATTTACCTGATCATAAGCTAGTGATTTAACCTCTCTGAATCTAGTTTCTATGAATATTAAGTGGAGATGATAGCAACTACCTTTCAGAGTTACTAAAGATTTAACGAGCTGATACATGTAAGGCACCCAATGTGTACATTAAGGGTTCATAAAAATGATGGTGAGAGTGACTGGGAAGATAGAATCATCAGTCTTCCTTCCGCTCACAGTGTTGTAGACAGTTTGCTACCTTTCCCTGTCAGGGTGATAGAAGGAGTGCCTTTCTTTCAAGTTCAGGGAGCATATCCCAGCGCTCCATGTGTCAAATAAGAGCATTTCTTCCCCAAATTAAAAAAAAGCTCAGCAGGCATATAGTCAATACCTGAAGAAGCCATGGCACAGTCTCTCCTCCTGATGGCTGTGAAAAGAGCACACAGCTCTAGGGAGAAAACGATACTGGAAGGAGTGAAAGCACCGTGGACCTCGGGATTGAGACTCCTCGGGGACCTCTCAGTCTTTCGCAGTCAGAAAATCTATGCTTCCACACCTGGGCTGACAGCAGAGCTTGGGAATTGACTAGTTCTACAGTGAAATACGGTCAAAGAAAATCACTCTCTCCTGTGAGGACATGCCCAAAGATGTTCTTGGATAGGCAGAAAACTAGCAGTAATATTAGCTACTTGGGAGGTCTCCAGCGATATAGACTGCCCCTTTGAGATAATACAGACACCTTTTGTTTAATCTACACGAGGACATCTTTCATCCATGAAATAGGGCCACATGGAGAAATGGATCATCGTGGCTTTCTCGGAGGTGCTGTCTGAAGGACAAGGAGGGAGACTGAAAGACTTACTCTCTGATATAAAAGGCAAGGTGAGTGAATCACACTTACCTTGGAAACATAGGGCCCTGGATGAGAAGAAAGAAGAAAGCGGACCCAGTACCTCCAGCCTGTCTCTAGGAGGAAAATCAGAGCAGCACGCTGCAGGCTGGCAGTAGGGAGGGGACTGAGGACTGTGTGGCCTTCTCAGAAAAGAAATGCTGATCTTCACAAGGAAGTGACTGGTTTCCTGGTTTTAGAACCAGGCTTTTGACAGCATTAAGTCCTGTGCAGTTTCCTCACAGAGAACATCCTTAGCTCAGGCAACCAAGCAAGTGAGAGACACCATCTTTCAGAGCAGCAGGCTAACCTAGTAAGAAAGTGCCTAAGAACAGCTCAGTGGTGAGGAGTCATTGAACTGGAGAGAGTCCCAAAGGCGGGGTTTGAGTTGCATTATTTGTTTCACAATAATAAGGAGGAAAAAAATCAGGACAAATGGAAGGCTTTAAGTCAACCTCACAATTGTTATGGAAATAAAAATCCTAGGGATGAGTAGAGAGCCGTCTGGATGAAAAGCTAGAGTGAAAGGGTGTGTAGGTTACTGAGCAGAAACAGTTGCTGTTGGTGTAGCTTCTGCAGTCACTGCCCCTCCTGCTTCACCTCCTCCCATCCCCAGAGTGACTGATGTTGCCACGTGCCTGGCTATGGGCTGAGTACCTGTATCTGCTCATTAAATCCTCAGTATAACCCTGCCAGGGTTGGAATCCTGGCAAGCAATGTCAATCAAAGCTAGTTTTCCAAACTCTCTCAGCCTCAGTGTCATCATGTATTATGCACAGATGATAATAATCCTACTTGCTGGGTTATAATAATTACTACATGAAATAAGCACAGAAGCTCATTAAATGGAAACTTTTATTAATGCTCTTACTAGTTTTGTTCCCCTGGTCTAAGTTTCTTGTTCAAAATTCCTATTCCTCTTGTTAGTTGCACATGGCTTCGAAGACAGACATTTAGGCTGTATTTTTTTTTTAATGAGAAGATTTATCAAGACACAATATAGATTATTACCACCTGTCACACTGAGCTAAGACTATTTAAGATGACATAAAGAGCCAGGGATAATGAGGGAAGAAAAATCTTGCAAAATTGTGCTGGGAACCTACTATCTTAAAGCTTCATGTGTATAAGCTAGATAATGAGGAAATATGTTTTATAAACTACTCAGTAGTAGTTTCTTCTCATAAAAAGTAATAACAAAAAACCAGTGTTTTGAATTATATTTTAGGCTCATTCAAATGGTAACTGTAAAGAAGGCTTTCAGTTTGATTCTCCTCTTCAGCAGATGAAAAGCACTGAGCCAAAACCTCAGCCTCTGTTTTGCACATGCCAAGCCAGCAACAGATTTTTTAATCAAATGGGCAAGATCAATTTAAAATAAACTCACCACTCTAGACACCTATGTTCTTTTACTGACTGAAATTCATGTGAGATATAAAAATAATTACCTTGGTTATATCTAAGTTAAAAAATTGTTTTTTAACTTCAGTTGAGACATTTCAGAAGAAATTATATATATATATGTATGTATAGAAAGAGAGAGAATATATTGTGTATATACATGCATATATACACATTTATATTCACACATACACACATGCACATACAGAGACATGTATATTCTGTACAATTTTAGACCTGAATATTTGATTAACCCAAAGGAGAAGACCACAGAGTTCTAGGCTGCTGGGGGTGACCTAGAGGTCATCTCAGAGGTATAAAGCCCGACTAACAGCAGTGAGAATAGGGAAAAATAATGTCGTAGTTCTTATGGAAGCCCCACCAGCGCTTCTTAAGTTATCGTCATAAGCAAATAAAAGTAACCTCTCCTTCCTCCATACTTTCAAAGTATTTCCAAAGAAAAAGGAAACTGAAAATGCTAAACAGGAACTCGTTCTTAGGAAAGGGGAGACTGAAATCTATGCCCCTTCTCTGTGCATACATTTCCCACACTCACATCTGCTCACAGAACCAGGCGCGGAGGGTTCACAGGTCTCAGGCTGAAAACCACCGCTCCCCAGGGAAGAACACAAAATGAATTTATCACGTACTGCATAATTTATTAATAGACTTAAATTACATAGAGAATGGATACAAAATTTTGGTCTCTAGATTAAGACAGATAGAAAAGTTCAACTATATTAAAAAGAGGTTATAATATTTCTCGTTATAAATAAAGTTTAAATTTTTCTACTTTTTTCAGTGTTTGGAACCTGGAATATATGTTTCTCAATAGGACAATTGCTTAAATAGCATTTTAACTCCCAAACTCACCCACCCAGTCCAATTTTACCCATTTAATAGTCTAAACCTGAATGTTGTTAAAACCATCAAAATACCACATTAAGGAAAATAATTATTGAATTACACAAAAATAAAGAATGGAGGAGAGAAGAGTGAAATACAAAAAAGAAAAGGATGCAGAAAAAGCTATTTTTCTACATTCGGAGTTAAAAAATATATTTTTTTGCAGACAAATACAATAAAATACAGAATTTCATCTCCTTTTATCTCTTGAGAACTAGGATCTCAAGCTGACTTAACGCTCACACACCAAACACATTCACATAAATTTGTCTCAATCCGTAATCCCTCCAAAGTGGCTTCCCTTCCCTTTGTCAGTAAAAACTCCCTTTTTCTTTACCGCAGATAACGTCAGCCC